>CM030864.1:10826908-11099408 GCA_018105865.1 Metaphire vulgaris | reverse complement strand
CTTAATTAAGAATCCATTACCCTCTATTATTGTCCTTAAGTATAGATTTATTTAACTAATTTATTGCTTTATTAATTAACTTGTAGGCCTATGTAAGAAATTTAAGTCTTGCTTATGGGACATGCTTTTAGGTAATAACCAATATTTACGCTGCTCACATGGACCCCAGAGTATGGGACAACCCGAACGAATTCCGACCGGAAAGATTCTTGGATAAAGACAACAATGTCATCGGCAAAGATCGTATTATTTCGTTTGGACTTGGTATGCTGCTATTTTTTCATTAATTTTTTTTAAATCGAATTTTCGATATTGCACAATTTTCCGAGTTTACAATATTTTTACGATTGGTGATTAAATTTTCGACACACATCTTGATTTAAAGCACTCAAAACATGCAATCAAGACAAATCATTGAGTGCATTAACAGACAATAATTTTGATCGTCAATAAATCACTTCTAATCAATTCTTATAGACTTTAGCTACTGTATTTCCGCGTAGTGACATGGAAAAATAAGAATAAGAAACTGCACCCGATGGAAAAAATCAGGGGGTGCACCCCCTAAAAGATGAGGCTGGTTTTTAATTCTTTGATTTTGAGGAATTTTTAAGTAGAATAAAGAGAGATGAAGACCATTTTTGCTTGTCAGGGTTTTTGAGAGGCGAAATTTTTTTCCTCGTCACAACTTTTTTTATCTTTAGAAAATCCGCACCCCTGCTGAAAATTCGTTCCGACGTGCCTGTATATCGTAATACATTTGTATCTCGATTTCATCATCACATGGGATATAATTCTTCACAAGTTTCTTTTATTGCAGGTCGTCGATCGTGTTTGGGAGAAGTTTTGGCTCGTACGGAAATATTCCTCGTTCTCACAGCCATTGTTCAGAATTTCTTAGTTCTGCCACCAGAGGGTCAAGACAAGGTCGAAGCAAGGCATCGCGAACCAATAGGAGCGGTCCTAGTTCCTTTGCCATTCCACATCCGCTTAGTTCCTCGGATCTGACTTAACTAGGATTAATTATTATTTGGCAACAAATCAGCGATCCGTAAACATTTTCCGCGAACGACCAATAATCTTCCAGTAATCACTTCAAACGGACTGACGTTACAATTATTCATGGCTGCATGTGCCATCAGGCCCTCCGAGAGAAATTCCGGGCCCCTGTGCAGAATGGCCGACGAGCCCTTGACAAGTCATAATTTTATAATTTTTTCCTTGACGACCTTTTTTTTTTTTTTTTTTTGCTCGTCAGCCGTTTATTATAAATGTTTACGACCTTTTTCTGTTGACGACCTTTTTTTTTTTTTTGCTCGTCGTCTGCCGTTTATTTAGCACTGTGTCCCGGGCCCCCTTGTGCTCGCCGGGCCCCTCTGCTGAACTGACATTTTAAACCGTTCTTTAGTGTTATTATTCATTTTATTGTTAATTATACATATTCATCATCAGCCCGGGCCCCCTCCAGACCGCCGGGCCCCTGTGCAGTTGCCCCCACTGCCCCCCTCTCGGAGGGCCTGTGTGCCATACGCGTAAAGTGATTTTATAATGATTATGCAAACATGCAAATCTAATTTTAACGGCTGCAGGACAAAGTTTATATATTTATTGACCTTGCTATGTTTTATAAGAGTGAGGGTGCTAAAGTGATTACTGCTAAATTGTCATTATAGACGGCAGAATTTATACAATTCTCAATATTTGAGTCCGATGTCATACATTTGTGGGGACTCCGAAGCCCGAACAAAATCAGAATAGTTATGCTTTGTAAATGATGGTACCCTATACTTTGACTGTGTACCGACCTGATACCTCCTCGCGTATATCTGTAATGTCTCCGTGCGTATATCTAGGCTACATGAGTTCCTTGGCATCGGAATTACTAATAATCTCCTGTCTGCAGCAATAATTTTATACACGTGCAGACTAAACAGTACAGTGGACTGATACTAGAAGACAGTGATTTGACTGATTGTGAATTGCTCCACCAACGCATCGCCTTAGTCATGTTATAGCGTTGATAAATTAGCTGATAATAATAATAATAATAATATAATAAAATAATAATAATAATAATAATAATAATAATAATAATAATTTGGCATGCTGACACCTGTGGGGCGATTTAACGTTCCTGTGAACCGAATATAGCTGCTCCTCTCCCCCCCGACGACTCAGTATGCGACGGAGGGTAAGACGCGCGACGAATCCAGAATAGTCCCACCAGATCAACTGAAAAGGATGCCATTTGTAGGGCTATAATATTTATGGTTCATCTAATGGCGGTAACTCTAGACGTAGCCTAAGCTATGGCTTTGTATGGCCTGGTATAAGATTTAGCATGCATGTTCATGTAATTGTTCATGCCTTGGTATAAGATTTAGCATGCATGGGATCATCTAGATCACAATCTAAGAGAAAATGGCATACTAATTCCTTTACGCACCTTCACGAATCCTTAATTTAATTTAAATTTGATTTGATTGGTTGATTTAATACAGGCCTATGAACCAGTTTATTTTATTATATTCTATTATTTAAACAAACAGTTAAGAAATTACTTTAGTTGACTTTTAGGCATTGTCAATGAATAATGGATGGCTTCTTCTATGAACAATGATCACTTTGCGGAACATTGGCTGGCGCTGTGCGTCTAATGCGATTATGCGATCGCATATTTCAGAAATTTTTCTTCCATTTTTACCGCATATGCAATTTTCGTCACATAGCCTATATAGCACTTTTTGTTATTTTCTAATATAGGTTTAAATTTGCAGGGGATCAGCGCCTGTCTGGATATCCTGGTTTTTTGTTCGTCAGCCTTTTTAGCGAAAAAATCTCTAGGCCTATATTCCGGCAAATATGCGAGGTTAAATAGGCGCGCATAAATTGAACATTTCCTAGTTTTCCCTGCATATTTAGGATCTGTAAGTCCAGCATATTTCCCCCCAAAATCCACACCATTAGACGCACAGTGCTAATTTGCAATGTTGTCAAATCGAGTATTGATGGCATCGATGATAATTTTCCATTAATTTTGGTCGTTGATGGATATCGATGCAGGCTGGAGAGAGAGGATTAAAAATCCATGAGATTGGATCAGTCCGAGAGCTAGGTCTCGTCTAAAGGATGATCAGGTTTCTGGGGAGGTTACTGCGTTGTTCGTCGAACACTGCAGAAATGAACAAAGAGACACAGTTGCAAGTTTTGAAGTTATCCTTGATATCAGTTAACAAACGATTCTTCTGTTTTCAAAATTTTACAAGATCTGAATTTGCCGAATAATTTGAAATGAAGAATATTGCAAAACTGAGAGGTTAAAAATGACACAGCCAGTTGCTAATAAATTGGTGGTTAAAAACTTAAATCAGGGCTAGTTTAATCAGCTACTTGCGACAAAATGGAGGTGCTTCATGCAATTTCTAGCAAATTAACGTACAAGAATCAAAGCTTCAAAAATATATTTCCATAAATGTCGATAGCAACATCACTTTTTAGTTTTCAGAGTTTGCAAGAAGTCAGGATCTAGTGGAGGATCAATATTAGCAGATTTTAAGACACTTATGATATACGACTCGAACCAAATTAATTAACGATCTCTATTTTAGCAGTTATAGTTTCGGCTACTACTACACATTATGACCACAAAAAATATTTTGCATCTAAACTACTACGAGAACAGATTATTTCACTTATACAATAAGAACTCTTGAAATTCGTAGTATTATAGTGAAAGATCTCTAGTCAAAAATATAACAAAAGACCAGTCTTGTTAACAAGCACCTAAAGCACAAGGCCAAACGCAAGGCCAAGTCCTTAAGGCACAAGGCCGAGCACAAGTCCAAGTATACAATATTCAAGACCAAGTACAAGTCCAAGCGCTCATAGTCCAAGGTCAAGGCCAAAGTCAAGCAATTTACATTCAAACACAAGTACAAGCAAGCACAAGTACATGTTGAAATAAACAACCTTTTCGCTTAAGTTCAAAATTACCGCACCTTTCAACTAACATTGTCAGCAACAGAATCGGGTAAAACTTTAACTTTGTAAGTTTGCACAAAAGGCTACTTCTAAATAATGCACACAAAGTCTGTACCATTTGGTAACATTGTTATTAAACGTTGCACTTGCAGTCCTAAACCCTCAAGACCAAGTCCAAGTACCCAATCCTCAATGCCAGCTACAAGCACAAGTGCTCAAACTTTAACGACAATCACAGTACAAGTCCAAGCACTAACTAAGCACTAACATGTACTGAACTTTGGAACACAATCCCAGCTTCCCTCCGCAGATTTGGACACTTTCAAACAATAAAATCTGAATCCTCTTTCCCTATAATTCCCGCATTATCTTCTCAAGTCTTCAGGTCTAAGTTTAAATCCTTCCTTTTTCCTAAATAATTTCCTCCATAGTTGTAACAACCTAGCCCCACTGCCCTTTGGAGGTTGACTATTGCCTGGCTGAACATATACCTTTCCCATAGCTATTTTAGAAAAGCTGAGCGCCTAAGAATAAGCAGCTACTGTTGTGCTGTTTTCCAAGGCGCTATATAAATCTACGAGATTTTACTTACTTACTTAACAGCACCAGAGCCGTAGCTTGAGTATTCGGCGCCCGGGGCATGATTTTAAATTTGCGCCCCTAAATTCGGGTGACCACTTTTTTTGCTTATCCGCTTAATAATTCGGGTTGATGACCTTTTTTCTTTACCCTCTAAATTCTGGTGACGACCATTTTCTGGCTGATACCTTACTCATTTGAATTATTTCACGCCGCAGTAATATATGCTATATAAAAATTGTTACATTAGTGTGCGAGATGTGCCCTTCTCCTCATGACGGCGCCCGGGGGCAACTTGCACCATCCCCCTAGTTATAGTATGACCAACAGTATATGGAAAGTAAAGACAAGTAAACAGAAACGCCCGTAATGATCCCTCCAATGACAATTCCAGCCATCGCCAGGCCGCATGATGAATTCCTCCACTTGATGGCATTGGCTCTATCCCCGTTCTTTGCCGATCGACGTCCTCTTACTAAAAATGTCGCAATAACAAAATTAAGAACGATAAACATCGCATAGTTGTTTATTAGATTGCCAACCAAATGTATTGATACTAATAATAATTATTATGTTTATTATTATTATAATTCATTCTACAGCAATTGTAACACTCCCAATCCATCAGCAAATGACCATGTCCTTCTGGTATCAGTCAGAGTGACAAAGACAGACTAAGCTGGTAGGCTCAGGTCAACTGGATGGCGCGTTTGATATTCAAATTTTTAAATACTCAGCTAGCTGGAAGATCCAATTTACGGATGAAGATTATTTTAGATTTCTGAAATGCTACAGAAAATGCTCTCCAATTTCATGGTTATTTCCTGGCAGTATGCAACAACGAAGTAGTTGATATACTGTAGAGTAGTCTTATATGCGTCACTGTTACGGCTGTTTGCTAGTTTATGAAAATGCTCTTTTTATCGATGGTGGGCATTGCTAATAAATTTAAATTTAGAAATTAAATGATAGACGAGATTGCCATGTAGGCTAGCAGCAAGATGGTTACGTCTAAATGAGTTGTCGGTTGTAGTAGTTAAAATCCTATACCAACTATCCCCTTAAAAATAAATTGTTGATGTCATTTTTGTGATTAGTCTGGTCAGTTCACAATATTGAAGTCTTTTTTCGCAGCTTAAATTATGGCACATAACATAACTGTCTAAAAACCCCGAATTGAAAATGTTGATAATTTTTTACTTTAAAATCGGCTGTTTCTCAAAAACCTCATGTATTAGAAAAATTTCAAAATTATTCATGTGATCAGCACGACAAAATCTGCCTGATACAGCAGAAATTGCAAAGGAAGCGAAAATCTTGTTGACTAGTGTAGTCTTTTGAAATCATCCAAGTGGCTTGATGTCTTAATATTGTCTCAGCTGACGCAAACAATGGAGAGTTTGCGATATTGATTTCCAGATAATCTTACACGACATCTATCGTATATGCGAAAGGTAAAAATAATAATAATTTTCCGCAATTATAACGACATTAGGGCCTTTGGTCAGACGAAATGTTTGACAATTACTTACTCGCGAAAGAGATAGCGAATCCGCCACAAATCAAGCAAAGTAGGAGCGAGAAAATCGATAAAACAATGGCTCCAGTAATTGAGCACTTCAGATCACTGTTGTCAATGGGCACATGGTTCGCACGCGGTTGGGATGCAATGCAGATCACCTGTGGCTGCTGCTGTATTGCCTGCGAATGCTGTGGGAAGTAGTAAGGCGGGGGATCAGGATAGGTGTCGCCCTGTTGACTCCGAACAAGTGGTCCTCCGTTGTAGCTGTATGTTGGAGACGAAGGAAAGCCGACAGAACCATTGTGAGGATGCGGAATGTGGTCAAGGTTGCGATAATCAAATGAGTGATTTGAATACGCTGGAGGAGGGTGATTCATGTAGGAATCATCCGATCGATCATAGGCTGGCATCGGCTGGTTCGGTTGCTCTCCGTGATTGGGGTTTGGTATCTTCGAGGGATCACAGGTTGGGTCGAGTGGGAGGTATGGCAGACAGTCTTCTGAAGGATCATGATGCGGACGACTTTTCGAAAGGGTGGAATGAAAGGAATCCAAAGACAATTCATCAGATAGAATCATGTTCTTGTCCGACGTGTTCCGTTGGTCTTGACTGTGCGCCATCCTTCCTGTGTAATTGAAAAATAACAGTTAAAATGTTAAAATAACAGTGAACAAATAGCAGTGAACGCTTCGTCAAAGATCCTGTTTTAAGCTGATGACAAAGTAAGAATCTTTTACGGTGAGTATTTCCCAAGCAGGCCCGCCGAGAGAACTTCTGGGCCCCTGCACAGAAGGGAAGTCACGGGCCCCTAACAATTGTAAAAACTGCTGCTGATCTTTTTTTGCTTGTTAGTCTTTTTGAGGATTTTAATATGTCACCGGCCCGGGCCACCTACAGGTCGCCGGACCCATGTGCATCCCCCCACTTTCGGCGGCCCTGAAGATGAGCCCCTTTGAGCTCCATGCAGGGTTTAATCTAGGCCGTTTCCGGAGAAGAAAATTGCCTGTTTACTCCCCTTCTCCGGAAATTTCAAATCCCCCCGCGCAAATTTTAGCATACTACATCAACTAACAGCAGTCCCCTAGCTGACTGTTCCCCGGCTTTGTCAGTCCCCCGGAGTCCAGAGTCTAGATTAAACACTGGCTCCATGTGCCCGGAACAATGTATCGGCTGCACCCCCCTCCTCAGGCCTGGTCCCTGGTTCTCGGCAGAATTTCAAGAAAAATTTGCCTCCGGAGAAATAATTGAAGGGCCAAAATTAGAGCATTTCACCTATAAATTCATTTATGCAATGAATACTTTAAAATTCTCAATGATTTATTTGTTTTTCATAATGAAACAGAAACGCTGTAATTTTAGACTTTCGCTTCTGTAGGACTACTTGCTTACGTTAAAGCTGACACGACCAGTTTATGAAAGGAATTCAAACACCCATTCGTCTTTGGAGAAAAGTCATTTCAACAAAAACATTAATATCGTGTATGTCTAGAAAATCATACCTATTTGGCCCTCAGAATTTGAATTTCAAATTCTTTCCCTGATCGATCCATGGATATGCAGTAGGCCCTGTAATTATTAATTCAATATTTGTCTTGAATACTCTGAAATGATTTGCTTAACACATACCTTGGACTAACTTTCTGGCTGCATTGAAAACAGACTTCGTTTCACTGATCGAATCGTCATAAAAGTCGACTACAAACTGATAGGCTAACAGCCATTGAAAATATCACAAAGATAATTTTCCTTGAGGCCGATGCACAATACACTTATACAATACAATATACTTAGATTCTCTCTAAATAAGCCTGTTCCTTTATAGCCATACCCACGGTCGGGTGAGTACCGGCTCGGCTTGAACGCATAGGGTCTACTGTAAAAGCGCAGCGAATAAATAAAAGTATCCCCTATGTCAGTGATGGGCACAAAATTTATATCCGAGGGCCGCAAGAGTGTCTGCGATGAAAGCCGAGGGCCGCCCTTTGCCCATCCCTGCCCTATGTCACTTTGAAATATCGTTTTTCGCCACATGGCCTATTGAGCGACAGGCCTGCTAAAATTAGTAAATAAGTAAAATATTGTGAATGTTTATAGCGCTTTGGAGTAGTACAACAGTAGCTGTTTGTTCATGGGTACTTAGACTTTCATAAAATAGCCATGGGAAAGGTGAGTGATCAGCCAGGGAATGGTCAATATATCAGAAGTGGCAGTGAGGCTAGGTTGTTATTGCCATGGAGGAAATGATTTTGCAAAAAGGGAGGATGTAAGCTTAAATCTGGAGACACGAGGAGATAATGCAGGAATTGTGGGAAATGAAGATTTGGATTTTATTGTTTGACAGTGTCTAAGACTGCGGAGGGAAGCTGGGATCGAGTTCCAAAGTTCAGGTGCGGCGTATGAAAAGGCACGGTTGCAGATTTTCAGGGGTGATTGATTCAGCGGGCGTGAAAGAGTGAGATGAGATGACAATAGTGTGGGTCGAGGAGGCTGAGGTGTTAATAATGTTCTAAAGTAGACAGGTTTTGATGACGGAAGTGAGCTATATGTAGGCCTAAGAGTGTTATTATCTTAAATTTGATACGTTCAGTTATTTTAAGCCAATGCAATGATTCTAGTATGGGTGAAATATGGGAGATATAATAAATAAGATATAAGAGGAAAGGGAAAGAGAAAAACTGACGTAAGAGCATATAAACGAAAAGAAATGGCATCTTCCTGTATCTGTGAAATGAGCCACACACACACACACACACACACACACACACACACGCACGCACACACACCTATGTAAACCGCCATAGTCGGTGGCAAGTCCGGATGAGAAAGAAGAAGCCAGACGCCCGTCGTCTTTTGACGAACGCGTCTTGGAATAGATACAGCACACTTCTACAAGGTGGCGCAATAAAAACCGGACTATATTAAATGCAAACCTTAAATGTGACTAGTCCGGTTTTTTGCGCCACCCTGTACTGTGACGATTCCTGCCATGAACGTCTGAAAATATTTTACTGGTATATGTGAACATTAGCCGAACCCGTGCATTTGTATTGAGTTTCACGGACGCCCTTTGGTTTTGCTGCATAAGCGTCTATATCAGTGTCTCGCAAACTGTGTGCCGCGGCACACTAGTGTGCCGCTAGAGATTCCAGCTGTGCCGTGAAAGAATTTCAGAATTTTACTATTATTTTAATTTTTTTGTTCCTTCCTAAAAATTTTGCCGGATGAGCAAAAAATGGCGTCATATATAGAACCTCACACCAGCCTGCGGCACAGCCTACAATACAATATATCGGACATCCATTTTTTTATATAACGTTGCGCGCGCAACGATACAACTGCCAGAAATTAACGTCTTTCGTTGACGTCACCGTCCTTGCGACCTTTACAATTTAAAACAACAGCGTCTGAGCGCGCAAGGATACATTTGACCCAATTACCGTTTTGAAATTATTACATTGCATGTGTTGAGATGTTGCAATAGTAGGGTAAATATAAGTATAGTAACAGTTGAATTTGATGCTTTTACCGAGATTTAGCCCTATGAAATTTGAAATGGATAAATTTTGCAAGATCTGAGAAAATGCAAGGTGAAAACGACACTAAGGAAAACAACGGCGAGAATCTACAGTCTATGAACGTTACTTTCGCGTTTGTTACATCTACATATCATTATATGTGACTGCAGACCCGGCAGTTCCTTAATAAAGAACACTCAATTTAATAAATTGTTGGTTGGTTTTGTAATTTTATGAAGAATGTGCCGTGAAAAAAATTTGTTCTGTTTAGTGTGCCGCGAGGTAAAAAGTTTGCGAGACACTGGTCTATATTAAAGGTAGCAGCTTGTTATCTTGCCATTGTCAATTTTAAGTAAGTGGAATGTTAAAAATCCAGTGAAATTTTGGTATAATTCACTGGCGTTAACTTGGATGAAAAAAATTAAAAAATTGGGGCCCAACCCCTATACTTCCTCCCTTCCCTTTGGTAGCCTTTACAAAGGTGGGTGACTCGAGCCTAGAGGCCTAATGAAAGTTTACTCCAATGCTATCATTTGATGTTGCTATAAAACTTCTAAGACATTTGACGGGTTGGCTAACCATGCATGACTTCTGAAAGAATCTTATCATATCAACATATTTTGGAGCTGTAAACCTCTTGTCGTTACTATAGTTTTGTACATGTAGGAGCCTTTGTGAGTCATGGAATTAAACAGAGCCTTTGATAAAGTAAACGATTGCATATAGTAATAACATCATAGTGCTCAGAATGCTATAGCTACAACTTTTCCCTTATGGTCGTTGAAATTGCATTCGACTGTTACACCAGCTGTGCTTTGAAATTCTGCCAATTTTCATAATTTCCATAATTCTGCTAATTTCCACAATTTCCATTTCTAACCCTAACGCCAACTACACCATCCTCTTCTAGGGTCCGGATAACGGGAAAGAACCGGATTTACCACCGCGTCGATATACACTGGACCTCTTCCAGAGAAAGTGGATGCATGGTTTATGCATGCGTCACGTATCGAATCTTTCCTATTCAAGACTAAAATATTTCTGAAATGCATAATTATTAATTAAGAACTGATGGTCTAAAACTTTCAATGCAATAACTTTTGCTACAATGCAATAATGGATGCGTGTTTAAAGTCGTGGTATAAATGAGAAAAAACATTCGTAATTATCAGATTGCTGTTTTCGCATTTTTAATTATTCATCCAAAGCTAAATCAATGTTTTTCTATGGGTCCTATTATCGCTGCATTGTTCCATTATTCACTGTCGATGTTATTATTCAAAACAGTGGTGACAAGACTTTTTAGCGGAGGGTCAAATGACATGTCTCCCATGTCCACGCGGGCCAAAATCAAAAACGCTTGGCAATAATTATTATTCCAAAATCCAAATTTTCTAAAAAATCTAAATAAAATTTACGAAAACCTGAAAGGCGATTCAATCGATACATTGATTACAACCTATTGTGATAACTTTGACGAGCCGGATTCTAGACTACGCTAATAGAAACAGCTCAATTTCAAAATTCTTTATCAGCGAAGATTAAATTGAAAAAAGTTACATGACAGTCGATGTAGATGTGGAAGCTGTGGAGACATGGCATTGTTTATTTGTCACTAGTTTAGCAACGTCTGGTTTTTAATCCGAATCCAAAGCTACTCTCAAACTTGCCTGTAAATTTCCGTTGGGCAGACATGGTCTCAGTTTTGCCTTTAGTAGTGCATGCCATTTTGGAAAGGCCCTGCTAGCATAAGTAAGTGCTGGCAAAGAGAGATACATGTAACACGATTGCTTGTTTTCTTAATTATGGAAATTCTTCGTTTGGAAGTTGCTCGTAGAAATCTTTTAAACATATGGCAAACAATTTAACCCCTTAAATGGGGATCCCCGGTTATATCTGTCCATTTTACATTGAGTTACAGTTAAATACACGGTTAAGGGGTTAAACAGCAAATATTTTCGTGGACCAACTAAAATCAGTCCCCGGGCCAAATTTGGGACGCGGGCCAAGGTTTCGACACCCACCCCTGACTTAGAAGAATTCACACCATAGAAACAACAGAACACTCTTACTTAGATCCAACCTTGAACGTGAAAATCGAACCGCGATTATGCGATGACCCCAAAAGAATTCACCAAAATTGCTGAAACCCCATAAAAAGGCAATGATCCAACGAGCGAAAGACAAGGTAAGGCAGGAGGGGTTTCAGGGTTGAGTTTTCCGTGATTTTTCCACCAATATAAGAAGCCAAACGAAGCCAAAAATGTTACGAGACAAAGATCAGGGGTGTAGCGACGGGGGTATATCGGTATATATATATACCCGCAAATCAGTCTACCTTAAAGTTTTTATGTGATTTACATGTGGTTATATGTGGTTTATATGTTTTCTGTGGTTTATAGTTAAGATTTATACCCACCCAAAATATTTATACCCTCCCAAATCAAATTCCTGGCTAAGCCTCTGACAAAGATAAACATCAGCTACGATTTCCATCATCTGCAAAAATAAACATGATAGCTTACGTGGTTGTAGCCTGAATGAACTTAATTATTATTTAGCTTCATCCACCGCAGTCAAGCTACTGGAGTGTGATACCTAGAAAGTTACTGACGGGTACTTAAGTGCAGGTTCCATCTAGCACAGCGACTCGCGTCTTTTGGATCGATGTGCTTTCAGTTGAATCAACAGACCTTTAAACGTATATGCCTACGAGCCTTATTTACAGGGCCGTTTTAAGGCACAGGCACGTAAGGCACGCTATGGCTAAAAACCCCTATAAGCGATTAACCTTACTAAGTTACGATCCCATATATTTGCAAATAATCTGAATCTTAGCAAAACAGCAAAAAATATTGTTAAAATGATTTGAAAGTTTGTCACACGTTGCATGCATACAATATCCGAATGACAGATTGAAAAAAAACAGAAATCGAAATGAAAATAGAAACACACTTTTGTGATTCATCAAAACAATCGACGACAAAGGACATGTAGTAATGATTTTTGATGAATCACTTAACTATATTGATATGTAAAAAAGAAGAGCATAGAATAAAGTCGTTCATATTACGCAGTTTCCATTCAACACCAAATGTCATTAAAGTCAGCTTCGCGGGACGAAGCGGATGCTGAATGGAAGGGGAACCATCGCAGTTCCAATCGGTTCCAAAGGCTTTGCTTCGACCTTATCTTGGCCCTCTGGTGGTAGAATTATGAAATTCTGAACAATGGCTGCGAGAACGAGGAATATTTCAGTACGAGCCAACACTTCTCCCAAACACGATCGACGACCTACAATGCAAAAACCTACGCAGTATTACTGTAGGTTAAATATGAATAATGACCAAACAGATTTGCAATAAAATCATTAGAAGATATAGGCCTAAGTCTATAATCTTTCTATGCTACTCCGTCGAAGTGCACTTTTATGAAACTACAAAAATTGCTTAGAAACTAGTTATTTATAATTCACAGTTGTTTGTAGCTTCGCTCAGTCTTTGTCCTGATCACTTTGCGATATTCTTGAGGCTTTTTAATCAAAAAGTGTATTCAACACAAATAATCATAAAACTACAAAAAAATTGAAAATTAACTCGAAAAGTTTGTACGAAGTCAAACATATAAATTAAGAAAAAAATCATAAAAATAATGTACCAAGTCCAAAAGCAATTATACGATCTTTGCCGATGACATTGTTGTCCTTATCCAAGAATCTTTCTGGTCGGAATTCGTTCGGGTTGTCCCATACTTTGGGGTCCATGTGAGCAGCGTAAATATTGTTTATTGTCTAAAAGCATATTGCAGAAGCAAGACTGAAATTTCTTATCCATATTGTAGTCAATAAGTTTGTGAAAATTGCAAAATTATTCATTGTGAAATTGTGTAGACCATGTTGACAAATTGTCTCTATATGGTACTTATAATGAATATTAGGTACCTAGTGTTATGGAGACAAAGTGAGTAGGCCTACTCGCAAAAACGATATCTTTATTTTGCAAGTATAAGATTAGAAATGATAATTAAATAATGAATAAACGACTCTATCGTTCACTCTCGTCGTCATCATCATCATCATCATCATCATCATCATCATCATCTCCGTTCGTAGCCTGTACATCGGGCAACAACTTCTTTCCATTCATATCTATTGGCTGCGATTTCTTCTATCTGATAAGCCAACGGGCGCTGAGTCCAAGGTCAGTGATGATGATGATGATGATGATGATTATGAAAAATGAAAATCTTGCCCCAGGCGCTGAAAACCCTAGTTACGGCTCTGCGACGATGACGACAACGATGATGATGATGGTGGTGATGATAATGAAAGAATTCTGAGCACTCTGGAATCTCTCAATATGTTTGAATTCGTGATTCCGAAAAGCAGAGTCGCACTGATCTGGCAACTAGGTACCAATAAAATAGCTTTATGAATACGCAAACGCTTTATTAGTGATTTTATTTGTCTAAATTTCAAGAACTCGTGATATCTATATTCTAATATTTATTTTATACTAGCTGTTAACCCGTCAAAAAATGACGAGAGAGAGTGGCTATCTCCTTTCCCGATTTTTTGCAAAATTTCGTAGTATTACATATAACAATTTTTAAATCTGAAAATGTAATGCGAATGCGTAGATTTTCATTTAAAATTGTTCCTATGTGCTCACTGGGTGGTCTTGCCTCCCTCACCAGTCACCACCACGGGGGACTGCACACCATAACGCCCTACGATTCCATTGGGATTTGGTCTCCATTGAGGATGCGCCCTCCAGTGTTACCTAAGGTTTTCAGTCGGGGCGGTTGGGAGAAGGGTTGGGGTCGGGAGGGAGGCTTGGAAGGAGGAAAGAGGCTGTGAGAGTTTTGAGAGCGGGTGGTTATGCGGGTTTGGGAACGAGGTGTGAAGCCGCTTGGGGTGGAGCGGGGATGGGTTGGGGTCGGAGCGTTTAGGAGCGGGGTATAGGGAGAGGGGAGGGAGGTTTGGGATGAGGAAAGTGGGTTGTGCGGGTTTTCAGAGCGGGAGTTGTGTGCGGGTTTGGGAACGGCAATTTGAGGTCGGTGGAGATAGGGCGGGGTGGAGTAGGGGACTGGGTTGTGGAGGGGTGAGGGTGGGGTCGGGTGTGGGAATTTCAGGTCGGTGGGGGTAGGGCGGGGCTGGGATAGGGCGGGGCTTGGTTGGGGAGGGATGGGGTGTGGTAGTGCGGGGTGGGTATGGCAGGGCTTGGTTGGGGAGGGGAGCGGTGAGGGTGGGTGTGGGGTTGGAAATTTCAGGTCGGTGGAGGCTGGGTTGGGGAGGAGTGAGGGTGAGGTCGTGGTGTGGGGTTGAAGATTTGGGGTCGATGGAGGTAGGGCGGGGCTGGGGTAGGGCGGGGCTGGGTTGGGAGGGGTGAGGGTGGGGTGAGGCGGGGTTAAGGTAGGGCGGGGCTGGGTTGGGGAGGGGTCGGGTGGGGTCGGGGTGTGGAGTTGGGGCGAATGGGATGGGTACAACGTGCAGACAAACAGGACGATTCGTTAGAATGCATCGAAGACGCTTCGTCAAACGCTCCTTCGATAATAAAGTTTGGTTACCAATAGCAACGTCGTTTTCCAACATCTGCCGTGTATCGTGACCGACAAACGTACCGGACAAAGCGAATTATTATATAAGAAGATAAGATTTATACCGATTCCTTACTTGGGTATTATTGTGAAATTAAAACTCTGAAACAACTACGTCTCTGTGCCTTTCGCATCCCTGATAAAACACCTATTAAAATCCCAACTAGAGTATAATTAGGGCCTTTTTCTTCTTCTTCAGGTGCTCTGTCCAAAGACAGGTTCCATACTCCATCGTCGCCATTCCTCTCTATCTTGAGCTTTTATCTTCAGGGCTGAATACTTGTTTTTGTTATCCGTAGTGTCGAACATCCACTCCAGCATCGATGTTCTTGGTCGCCCTTTCTGTGCTTTCTCATTCATCTTTCCTTCTAGTACTTCTCTTAGTGGGTTTGATTCTTCTCTCAGAACATGTCCTATCCACTTCTTTTGTCTTGTACGAATAGTGTTAATTAGGCTTTTCTTCTCTTCTACACTCTCCAAGACTTCGTTGTTATTTTTTCCGTCCAGCTAATTTTTTCCATTCTTCGCCAGATCCACATTTCGAATGCCTCTAATCTCTTTATGTCTTCCTTTCTGAGCGTCCAAGTTTCTGATCATAGAGTGTCACTGGCCAGATCAGTGTTTTGACCAATCGTTTTTCAGATTTCGGTTAAAATTCCTTCTCAGTAGTTCTCTTCTGTTCGTAAAGGCTTCTTTCCCCATGGCAATTCTTCTCCTTATTTCTTTATGGCACTTGGCGTTTTCATCAAGCAGGCTTCCAAGATAGCAGAATTCTACCTGTTCTATTTCCACTCCATCAATGATTATTTTCATTTCTCCACCGTATCTGCTGATTTTCATTGCCTTTGTCTTCTTTAAATTTATTTTCATTCCGTAATCCTTTGATGTTGCATTAAGAGAGTCCATCAACCTCTGCAATCCATGGTTGGTGTTTGCCATAATTGCCTGGTCATCAGCAAATCTTATGTCCCTTATTCTTTTTCCACCCACCACTACTCCATCTTCTATGTTCTCAAATGCTTCTCTTATGAGTTCTTCTGTGTAGATGTTGAACAGCAACGGAGAGAAAGAGCATCCCTGTCTCACCCTTTTCCCAGAGTTCCTGGTTCAGAGACTTTTCCATCCACACGGATATACACTGATTGATTCATGTACAGGTTTCCCATGAGATTTCTGTCTCTGTAGTCTATTCCCATTCTTCTGAGTGACCTCATGAGTTTTATCCAGTCTACTCGATCAAATGCCTTTTCATAGTCCACAAAGCAGATGTAGATTTCAAGGCCCCTTTCTATGCTTCTTTCTCACAGCACCGTAAGAATTCCTATTGCATCTCTGGTACCTTTCCCTTTTCTGAATCCGTACTGTTCTTCACTGGTCCCCTTCTCTGCTAATGCTTTTGCTTCTACTCGTTTTGTAAGGATCTTCAAAACTATCTTCGAAGCTTGACAAAGCCGACTTATTGTTCTAAAGTCTCCACATTCAGTTGCATTCTGTTTCTTTTCTATTGGCACCATTACTGCTTGGAGAAAGTCTTCTGGCCACTCCCCGGTCCAATACATTTCTTGACATAGGCTCACTAATTCTCTTGTTGCCCCTTCGCCCAGGTTCTTGAGCATTTCTGCAGGTATGTTCTCAATTCCTTCAGCTTTGTTGTTCTTTAGGTCCCTGATTGCTGCAATTACTTCTTCTTCCAAGATTTCTGGTCCAATATCATCCACTGCAATCTCTGCTTCATCTCCATCAAGTGTCTGTGGTTTCTCTTGCGCACAGTACAGACCTCCTTTGTATTCTTTCCATCTTGTTCTTACTTTGTTGGTTTCGGTTATGAGAATACCATTCTTGTCTTTCACTGCTGTAGTTACCCTTCTTCTTTTCTTGTTGTCAAGTGATTTTACCTTTGCATACACTTTGTCATATTTTCCCTGACGTTGCAAGTTCCTCCAGTTCTCCACATTGCTCTGCCCACCACTTTTCTTTGGCTTTGTCAGTTTCTCGTCGGACTTCGTTGTTTAGCCTTTTGTAATCCTTTATTGCGTCTTCTGTATTCTGCTTTTTCCACTTTCTTCTTTCATCCATCTTTGCTATCATCTCTGTTGTGACCCATGGTTTCCTGGCATGGTTAATGCTTTTGTATCCTAGTTCCTTCTTTGCATTCATGAATATTGCATCTTTCAATGCATTCCAGTTTTCATTGGTTGCACCATGTTGCAAGTTTGTTTTTATATGTTCCTCCAAACTATCCGCAAATATCTGTTTCTTCTGCTTTAATTACTCCAAGTCCCAACGTGGGTGTATTTCATTTTTACATCTTATGAATTTAAGTTTGATGGTTGCTTTCATTGCCACCAGGTTGTGGTCTGTGTCCGCGTCTGCTCCTGGGTATGAGTGGGAATTCTTCAAATTAGGGCCTATAGCACACGAACTGAGCAACTTTAGCTAACTAGATCTGCTAGGCTAATTTATAGATAATAAGATAAGATAATCGAAAATACAGAACCTTTCGCGACGAAATCAATCTATGAATATTATTGTCAACATTGATTATATAATGATTAACCTCTTTCATCTTCTACCACCTCGTGTAGCGTTGAGCGGTAATGATGGATCCACCATAAAGACAAAAATTCTGGAATCAAGGCACAGCCATCTACCTTACTACTTTAAAAAGCCATTAAATTACCGTGGTTCCAGCCGGGATGAAATTTCCGTTAATTTTAACGTCTTTTAATGTAAGTCGAGGAACTCCAAGAGGAGCCATTGTTTTCCATCTCATCAATTCAAGAATCGTCGCCCCTGCATAAGGAAGATGGCGTTGGTCGTCCATCGTTGGGAATCTGCTTCTTTGAACAACTGAATCGATATCTGATCTCAATCGATCTTGAGCAGTTGGATGATTAGCCAATGCAACCAATGACCACAAAAGTGTAGCTGTTGTTGTGTCGCTTCCAGCGATTACCATGTCTCGAACGCTGTACAGCAGTTGTTCATAATCTAATTCACTGCCTTCCTTGTCAAAATATCTCTTGACAAAACAATCTTCTGACTCTGATTCTTTACATCGGTCAATTTCCTGCTTAAGGATATTGGAGATTATTCTGCTGCTGTTTTTGTACATCAATAGTTTTTCTCTATAGTGTGGCAGAAACCGAATACTATGACAAAATTCAAAAACAAGATCAGCACTTTTGACAAAACGTTCTGTTTGAATATACAAATCGCCAATACCATCTTGATATTCGCGTCTCTTTCCAAACAGAATGTTATTGATTACGTTCGTGGCAACCATTGCTACCGTATCTCTTGGAGCAAAACTCTGACCATTTTTCTTCTGCACGTAGTCAACCATCGCCCCCACTTCAGTCAGGATTCTCTCTTGCATTTCATTCTTAACTCCAAATCCGAATTCTTTCAGGATAGACAGAGACAATTGGTGGAATCTTTTCCATTCTGCGTCGGTGCTTTTTGTAATTAGACCTAAGATGAATAGGTGCAAACAAAAATCAAACATGTATTTGTTCGTTGTATTCATTAGTAAGACCTCATGTAGAATACTGTGTTCAGGCATGGAATCTATTCTTGAAAAAAAGATAAAGAGCTTTTAGAAAAAGTGCAAAGACGAGCAACAAAGATGGTCAGTGGATTTCATTATTTAGGTTACGCAAAATGATTTCAATGTTGTGGACTGACAACATTAGAAAGAAGAAGATAGATGGGGGATTTGATAGAAAATACAAAATAATGACTGGGAAAGTACAGTAGATGTGCCATGCGATCGATTCTTTACATTGGCACACTATAGCAGCACAAGAGGCCACAAATGCAAATTGTTTAAACAGATTGTGGGACCAAGAAAGACATTTTTAGTGCAAGGTTTGTATACAAATGGAACAGTTTGGACGAGGTGGGAGTGACAGTTGAAACAGTAAACGGATTCAAAGGTTATCTTGAAAAACTAGGTTATTGAATGCAGATGGTTACATCAGTGGTTTTCACGCAGAACTACTTAGCCTCCTAAGCCACTTCAAATCACATTATAATTATAATTAAAATTACAATAATTATTATTATTCACGACTCACGAGAAAAAGCATTAATTATTAGGGACCGCTATTTGAGCCTATATTGGCCTGAATAGAGGGCACCCTCTTGGTCTTGAGAGGCAGACCCTAGAAGTAAATAGCCTATGCTCATATTGTGGTTTGATGATCGCCGATATGCTTTATATTCTTCAAATTCAAGATTTTATCTACATCATTGTAGGGCCTAATTTCATTGTCGGGCCTGACCAAGTTGGTCTGTAGAAATTGTGGCGGCATATCCATAGTAAGCAATAGAGTCCTACCTGAGTTCTCAAGGCTAATCTGTATACTCTTAGGCATGCTAATCCACGCTTCAAGGACCTTAGCCAGTGACTTTTGAAATTTAAATGACAGGGACTAATGTCATCATGATAATACGCCTGTTTACTTCGCGATTAGAGCGGCTGCCACCGCCATGTGGCGATTATAGGTTGAGTCGACCTTAGGGGGCTCCAGCGAGATTAGATCTTGTGTACGCCATCGTTCCTGTCTAGCGTGTTGTCATTCTGCCAGCTTTCCACGACGGCCATGTCTATGTGTAGGTAAAACTACAGTGTAATGTAGTCGATTGTCCGATTGAATGTTTGCACGAGCTGGTGTTCTAGGCAACTGGCCACCCGTGTACCTAGCCCCCTTCAAACAAGAATAATGTTTGTCACTGATTTCTCTAGGCCTGCGTTTTACATTCACCGACTTAGGCTGTTACCAAATTTATCCACGTCCAAATGATGAAGGGCTTGGATGGCACCGGCTCCACGACTCGACTCTAGCCCAGTCAACTATCCAAGTATGAGCCGTACCCAGCACGAATAACGTCTTTGTTTAAACGGCAACAGATCGCACAGTGGCAAGTAAGACGGAATAGTGATATAGGCCTACAGTATTTTGTAAAATTATATATATATATAATATATATCAACACATATCTCACATACACTCACCTTTACGGCTAGGATTTGTCATCGTTTCCATATACACTGGACCTCTTCCAGAGAAGGTGAATGCATGGTTGATGCATGCGTCATATATTGAATCTTTAGAATTCAAGACTAGAATATTTCTGAAATGCATATTAAGAACTGATGGTCTACTCTAAACATTGAATGCAATAATGCAAATGGATGCGTGTTAAAGTTGTGGTATGAATAAGAAAGGACATTTGTAATAATATAAAATTGCTGTTTTCGCATTCAAAATTGAGCGTCAAGCGCTAAATCAATGTGTTTCCTATGGCTCCTATTATCTCTCATCGTTCCAGTATTCACTCTCGATGTCAATATTTAAAAGATATCGCATTATTGAAAAAAACAGATCCTTCTTACTTAGATCCAACCTTGAATGTGAATATCGGACCGAGTTTATACGATGATTGCAAGAAGAATTCAGCAATATTGTTGAAACCTCGTAGAAAAGGCAAAGATCCAACGAGCGGTAGAGAAGGAAAGGCAGGAGGATATTCATGGTTGGGTTTTCCATGATTTTTCCACCAGTATAGGAAGCCAAACAGAGTCACAAAAGTTCCGAGAAAAGATAAACATCAGCAACAATTTCCATTATCTGCAAAATACAGATGATAGGTTACTTAGTTGTAAATGAACTGGTTGATATTACTATATATTTAGCAAAGTCACCACAGTCAAGCTACTGCACTGTGATACCTAGAAAGTTACTGAACGGCAATGTGTTAAGCATTAAAACTTTTTACTTGTTTTTGCGTTTTAATAGTTCATACAGTAGAAATCTTGTTGCAATCGTCATATAAAGTATAACTTAAAGCTCTACGACATACAGTAACTGCACGGAATCTTATAGCCAAAGTGTTGTAATTTTTGCATGTACAACGGTTAGAAAGTCCCACCCCACAGCCTTCAGTGTCTGCCTCACCCATCTCTCTACTGTCCTTGAATCCATTCTCATGCTGATTCGATACACGACGCTACTGTGGTGAAAACAGGCGATTTGGTATATTTGGTAAATTGATCTCTTGCAACAAAAGTTGTTAATTGGCAAAATTGTTTCACGAAAGAACAAGGATTTCATGCCCTGTTCATCTTTGTAGGTTAGTGTCAATCATGTTCAATTGTCGACGGGTTGACAAAAAAGATGAATAAGATATTTTGAAATTGCATCTGATTATATTGGTAAAAATTGGTCTGCAATTTCTATTTTCTTGCAAATATCCAGCATTGAAACATGAATGCAAGAAATGCCATTATATTAATTGGTCTGAAAAATGAAATATCCTCGAACAGAAGAAAGAGATTTAAAGGGTGTCCCAAAAAACGCACTACTAATCAGTTCAATGTAGATGACAGTTAAAGTTGGCTTATGTTACGGGTCGCCAGTGTTTTTAACGTGTACATTTGCAAATGACTGACTCCACACAAGTAGACAAGGCTTCGTACTGTAGCTCTAACAAACAGAAATGGAGATAATTTAGAGTCTGAGAGTACAAGTCCCTTAATTAGGCCTATTAGCCTCCTTGCTTATCTGAAATAATAACCAAAACAGAACAGAAGAGTTCTTAAGGGCGTCCACATACAACGCTCTGCTATTTGGTTCAGGTTAGATGGCATTTACACTAGGCTTATGCTATGGATCGGCCGTGTTTCCAAAGTTCACATTTGCAAATGATTGAATCCACACAGGTAGACTACGCTGAAGACTACGTACTGTAACTCTAGCAAAAATAAATGTAGGTCTAGATAATTTAGAGCCTCAGAGAACAAGTATTTTTTTAATTATTAGCCTCCTGGCTTATCTGAGATCCTCTGACATAAGTTATCATGAATATTAAGCCAATTCATTAGCACGCATTTGCACTGATCTTGCAGTTTACTTAATGATTTTCAAAGAAAGCTAAATGACTAACTTTCAATCATTGTAAGCCTCATAGGCAGATACGACTAATAAGTTAGACCTACCGATTTCTACACTTCGGTTTATATTCTCAGTGTAATAAAACTTTGACAATTACCATATATGTACAGCATATAATATTTAACAATATTACCTGTATTTTTTGTTTGTTTCGACTGCAATCGAATGATATAGGTCAGCGATTGACTGCAGTCAGACTTCTTTTGAATGTTAAGGTGCCTTTCCACTTGCATTCATCCAACGCGGCAGTCACCATGTTGACGGCGCGCGCGCTGCCACTGCCTGAATGAAATGCCGGTTTCAAGTGGCTGCGTTTCTACTGCGAACGTTAGCAGAGCGGGAGGGGTGAAACCAACACGTTGAGCGCCCGCCTGATTGTGGAATGTGGATGCACATTCTTTTTAGCCGTCGCCGCGGTGGTTTTTACTTTTCAACCAATCAGGTGTCAGTTCAAAGGTCACGCCACCCGCCAAATTACAATAACAACAGATAAACGTTGTGTGAAAATGGCAAACTACAAGAGCGATTTTTATATCAATATTCTGTACGAGGTAGGCAGTGGCTGCCAGTGGCGGGTCCACATGATTTTTAGTTCAATCTAGGAATAGGATTGTGACAACTTTATGCTAAAATATATTAAAGAATCATGCATTAGTAAACGTTGGAGATCACAGTCCAATATTAGCCCCAGCAGGACGGATGATTCTAAAGAGAAACAAAAGAAGCCAGTGTTTTATTGCCGACAAACTGCTGGTCCGATTGCAAAAGGACTCCTTCTCAGCCATCATTAGTTTCTTTGAACATCTCCCCCCGTGCAAAAAAATCCAAGGTCTCACCACCTTTCTTTGCACAATTTCATTTTTCATTTGATAAAACGCTGATGCCGTTTTCACCATCATCAAACAACATAACGCTACAAACTCCTCGTCAATCTCCAAATGTTCGTGGGGGCGTGAAGCCCGTATGCCATCGAGTCGCTCCCTCTGAAAGGCCTGAGCGCGGATAAAACAATCGACAAAATCAGAACCGTAAATTAACCACTATGGACCTGTAAAAACTTTAGACATGATTTTATTCAACAGGTTTTTCTTTATGCTAAAATATATTAAAGAATCATTAGTAAACGTTCGATCACAAGTCAAAAAAAATCAGTGCTTTATACAAGCCTGGTTTGTTTGTTTTGCATTTTACTTGTTCCAGCCAAGTAATGCCAAGGCGTTTCTCCCTCCCCCAGGCCTGCAAAAACAATGACAAAATCAGAACTTAACCCAAGTAAAAAGGTTTATTCAGGTTTTTCGGAAAGGAATCTACGAGAAAGTCAACTAGAGAAGCCGGTTTGTTTGTTTTATATTGAGTTATGCAAGTTTTCTGAATGCAATCAGAATATTGACTTAAGAAAGAACGCTGCAGTCAGCTATGTTGTCTAGCCAATATATTTTTCGCCTGCGGGGCGCCCTCTTTTATCATCTAATAGTAGGCCTACTGCCATCCATCGCTGCTTTTCAATGGTGTTTTGCCAGCTTTACAAGCATGCAAAGGCAAAAGTAAGAGAAAGCACTTCAGAGAGGTCGCTACACTCAGCTATGCTGTCTAACCTAGATAATTGTTTGCCTTGCTGTGCTCTCTTTGACCCTCTACTAATGCTGTCATCGCTGATATATATTCAGTGGCGTCTTTATTGCCGTTGAAGGCATGTCAACGTACAGTAAAAGTAAGGCGCTTGCGGGTTTCGCTACATGTGACCCAATGATTTACAACAATGATGCTGGCTATTGCATAGACGTTTCATATTTGGCACCAGTGGCGGTTCCACGTTGGGGATGAGTGGATATGCATCCCCGCACCGGACTTCCGGACTTACTTTTTTGATCGTGAAACCTATTTTTGGGTAAAAGTCTAGTAAAACTAACTGTGAATGACCTTTTTTGCTTGTCAACATATTTTTCGGTAAAAGTAGGCCTATAGTCAAATTATGGATGACATTCCATTTGTCAGCCTTTTCCGGCAAAGTTTATTAATTTTTTCCTTCTATTTTGCATCACCCCACCAACTTTATATCAATTCATTTAATCCCCCTACCAAGATATCCTGGAACCGCCACTGTTTGACACTCTCGCCCTTCAAATTTTTGCCAGCAGTATTATGATAAATCCACAATCAACAACTTAACAGCAACCCTCGTCGAACACTGCATTCAAATTGCTGCTCTAGGACCAACAAGGAGCAAGACTGCTGTATGCTTTGAACCTTTTGACTAGGGAAGAAAACAGATAGGGCCTAATTCAAAAACGTGACTGAGACATCACTACCTTTGCCCCGGGACTTATGCAGTGGCTGCTGTTTCCCCCTAAAACGGCTTCGCTTTATTCGTTCCTACTGCAGACAGGGTCGGCGCTGGGTTTTGCTGGCTGCGTGGGTCTAATGCAGTCTACACAACCAGGAGCCGGCTCAGACTACCCCTCCCCCAAAATCAAAGTTTCTCTGCGGATTTGCACGATTTGCTCGGGTGTCCCCGCCCGAGGTTGGGTGGGTCTGAACCCGCGGACCCACCCTCCTAGCGCAGCCTCTGACTGCAGAGTGTACTTTGGCCGATACTTAGCCTTCAGCCTGCATCAGTATCCATCATTGACCTAATTGAAAGCTATTATCGATGTCATCGGTACTCGACTTGACTATATTGCAGATTAGGACTGTGCGCCTCATGGGCAGCTTTGACGGGAAATATGCGGGACGTAGGGATACTAAATACGCGGGGAGAACTAGGAAATGTTCCATTTGTGCTCCTCGTGTATTTGCGGACAAGTGTTTTCATTAAAAAGGGGTGTCGAACAAAAGAGTAACAGTCATCCAGACAGGCGTTGAACCCCTGTAAATTTAAGACTATATATAAGAAAAATAGCAAAAATTGATATACAGTAAATGTGGCGAAATAGAAAAAATGCGGAAAAATTGCCGCATATTTATGCAGAAATGGCATATGCGGTACAAGAAGAACAATTTGTTAAATATGCGATCGCATAATCGCATTAAACGCACAGCCCTAGCAAATTTTCCGTATAGAAAATGATCATTGTTGATAGAAGAACCATCCATCGCTCATTGATAATGCCTAAAATCAACTGAAATAATTTCATAACCAGGGCGTAGCCAGGAATTTGATTTGGGAGGGTATAAATATTTTGGGTCGGTATAAATCTTAACTATAAACCACATAAACCATATAAACCACAAATAACCACATGTAAATCACATACAAATTTAAGGTAGACTGATTTTTGGAGGGTATATATACCGATATACCCACCCACCCGTCGCCAAGCGCCTGTTCATAACAGTTTATTTTAAACAATCGAATATGATAAAATAAACTGGTTCATAGGGCTATATTTAAATGCAGGTTCCATTTAACACCGATCTGCGTTTTGGTGAATCGATGTGCTCTCAGTAAAATCAACAGGCCTTTAAACGTATTTGTCTACAAACCTTTTTTACCCACGTGTAGGCCTACTAATGCAAGTCATGGATTGGTGCAGTTCATAATATAATATAATATAATATAATATAACAAGGTTTAAAGTGGTTCAGTAGGGACTGCCCTGTGTGAGAACCACTGTCATAGGTAAGTGATTTGGGTAAATGACCTGTTCTTTGGTAAAAGAGTTAAGTGGATGACGGTGACGATAGGCCTAGGAATCAAAAGCAACACTACAGTCATGGATGCCTATCTGTACAGATGGATGCAATTAGGGAAATGATGAATGCAATAGTTTTCCCATGGGCTCGCGTATCCCCTGTCCAAGTTGATCTATTGCTGAAATCTTAATTCTTGAACCAATTGCATGTACAAGGCTTGTACGACGTCAAATGAGTCGAGAATGAAGCTTCCCGAGTCGTCGAGTCCTGTGTTGTCCCTCCTCCGTCAAAGACCTCCAAGTTTGAGAAAGCACTCCGAGGAATCCGTTACTTTGGAATCTTACCTGACGTTGTTGAAGGTCTGTGTGGAATCATTTCTTAGGTTTTTTGTGTGCAAAGGTTTAATATAATTTGCCATTTTCTTTCATATTGTATCATAGGCCTTACTCCATGTTTATGCTAAGAAATTTTTAAAAGGAAATAATAAACAATAATAATTTTTTCTTAATAACTAATAATTGTAAAACGCCCCAATGTTCAGAAACATTGGCTTCTGAGCACTAGGAAGGTTGGTATCTAAGTGTAATTGAAGGGTCGTACAGATAAAAGGTTTTGTGTGCAAAGGAATTAATTGCCATTTTCTTTCATATTGTATCATAGATTACTCAATGCATGCTAAGACATTTTTAAAAAGTAAAAAGAAACATGATTTTTTTTCTTAAGAACTAAAAGCACGTAAAAACGCCCGAATGTTCAGGAACTGATGTAGATAAGGTATACGCAGAGAAACATTACAGATAAACGCGTGTAGGTACCAGGTCCGTACACAGTCAAAGTACACTGTATAGGGTACCATCATTATTTTACAAAGGTCAACTATTCTGATTTTGTTCGGGCTTCGGAGTCCCCAAAAATATGTGACATCGGACTCAAATATTGAGAATTGTATCAATTCTACAGTCTATAATGACAATTTAGTAGTAATCACTTTAGCACCCTCACTCTTATAAAACATAGCAAGGTCAATAAAATTTATAAATTTTGTCCTGCAGCCGTTAAAATTAGATTTGCATGTTTGCATAATCACTATAAAATTACTTTACGCTTATGGCACATGCAGGTCGTTCGCGAGAAATGTTTACGGATCGCTGATTTGTTGCCAAATAATAATTAATCCTAGTTAAGTCAGATCCGAGGAACTAAGCGGATGTGGAATGACAAAGGATTAAGAATCCCTCCAATGGGTTTGATGGGCTTTGCTTCGACTTTGTCTTGACCGTCTGGTGGTAGAATTATGAAATTCTGAACGAGGGCGGTGAAAACGAGAAATATTTCAGTACGTGCCAAAACTTCTCCCAAACACGATCGACGACCTGCAATAAAAGAAACTTGTGAAGAATTAAGTTACAGGTGATGATGAAATAAAGAAACCAGTATGTTACAATATGCAGGATTCTTATTTTTCTAAGATACTAAATCGAAATACAATTGCTAGAATCTATATGGATTAGTTAGAAGTCAATTATTGATTATCACAATAATTGTCTGGTATTGTGCTCAATTATTTGTTTTGATCACATTGCGATATTCTTGAGTGTTCTATAGATAAAATGTGGATTTTAAAATCATTAGTCTTAAAAAATATTGTAAGCTCAGAAATTGTGCAATCTCGAACATTAAAAATGAGAAAAAATTAATTAAAAATAACAGTAGGCCTAAGTCCAAACGAAATAATCCGATCTTTGCCGATGACATTGTTGTCTTTATCCAAGAATCTTTCCGGTCGGAATTCGTTCGCGTTGTCCCATACTTTGGGGTCCATGTGAGCAGCGTAAATATTGGTTATTACCTAAAATCATATTGCAGAAGCAAGACTGAAATTTCTGGTACACAAGACAATTAATAAATTAGTTAAACAAATCTATAATTGATTGAAGTCAATAATAAAGAGTTACCCAAGATGCCCATGCTAAGATTTGATGGCCTCCTAAAGATCTTGTTTGAAGAGTGAAGTAATATTTCATGCTAACAGTGAATATAGACATCAATGCACTATTTTACATAAAAGAATTAATAACCAACAAAGAAATTCTTTAGAAAAATCAATTTCTAATGAGTGACCCAAAGTGGCCATCTTGTGAACCCCATACCACAAGATGCCCATCGACTGGGCATCTTAAGTACCAGACACAGTAGGCTAGTTAATAACTTGTATAACTTGTCCAAAACAGTCCCTAATGCATTAATGTCAAAATCAACTAATCATAATCTATAGGGCTACAAGTAGAGATGGTTAGCAAAAGTGCAGAAGCAATGAATCCGTGAAAGTTGCTATATCTGGAGGGCGAAGACACTTTAAATGAGCACGTGGCTTACTCTAAGCATAAATCAAATGTTGTTAAACAAATGAATTGCAAAACAACAAGTCTAATTGATGACTGTTGATCACTGGATCTCAGCAACTAAGACTTATCATAATATAACTTATCAAACAACCATAGACCTGTAGAACTTGGGTCTAATAGTCTTAGCAACAAAAGTCGCAAAAAATCCAGTGCTGGTTTCACCACCACTGCACTCGACATGACACCATTCTTTACATTTTTGCATTGGATCCATTGTTCATGTGGCTTACTGGAACAAAAGTTTCACCACAGATTATACATTCAGCATCTGTGTTATGATTACTATCATATTTGCTCCTCTGTAAATTTATGTCTCCTCTTGACTTCACTTTTGCTGAAGCTTGTCTCCTGGGTTTATCTAGTCTACAAGTCAATTTCTTCTTGTTTGTCTTCTCTTCCTTACCCTGCAACACTGGATCTTTTATTGAATTGCTTTTTCTCTTTTCTGTCTTCATTTTCTTTTTGATTGTGTAGATTTACTTATCTTCAGCTGACCTGAAACCTTTCTAGCTGCCTGCTCTAACAGATGGTTCTTGAAGGAGATCCAGTTAAGAGGAAGACCCTTCAACTTTTGTCTTTCTTTTTCTTTCTATTTTACTCTTTGGAATGGGAGAGATGGTATTGATGGTTTCATAGTCTACAACATCCAATGGCATGTTTGTTGAAATGCCATTCTCCAAAGAAGACAATGGATCACAAGAAGATGTATGATTGATGCCTGTAGGACTATCAGACTTGTCAGCAAATGATGTGGAGGCAGCTTCTGGATCAATAGAACCTGCATCATGAGTAACCTGACGAAAAAAATTGAACACAATTTAATTACTCTGTACTTATAACATTAATTTCAACTAAAATGACATGCATTGCTAAGCAATATCTGATCAAATAGCTTAGCTAGGCCTAAAGTAATAATTCATATTATTTGCTAAAAAGTTATATGTGTTATTCACAAGCAAACTAAATTTAATGATTTTTAGTTGTAAACATTTATTTAGCATGAAACATAATGAAACAGTAGGGATAGAGTAGAGACTGTACTCAAAAATTTTATTCAATTAATAGAAACTTTACATCATACTTACAAGTTTCTGCATCAGCTCTAGGTTCAGATTCGTCAGTAACAAGGCTCCCATCATCGCTAAAAATTTCTGGGTTGTCGTCTCTTTCGAAAACCAGAACAGCTTTCTCCATTGTGCAGGTCTTCATATAGGCTGAGCCAAATAACCCTGCCAAATCATATTGAGTAATCCTTTGACCAAAGTGTGACAACATCCATTTGTCACATTCAGCTGTTGTAATGTGCTTTGAGTGGTCCAAAATTGTGCGGTCCAAAGGCTGCAATCTATGCGTTGTGTGTGGCGGCAAACAAACCATTACGATGCCGTTGCTTCTGGCTAGTTCAACTGCTGCCAATGTTTTGTGTGAGCCATGGCCATCAACAATTAAAACAACCTTGTTTGCTTGTGATGGTTTGACAGCATCAATGAAATGATGAAGCCACTTCAAAAACAAGTCATTGTCAATCCATCCATTTTCGCTACATGCTCCAACAGTGCCTGGTGGACTATCCTGAGAAGGCGTTCTGTAAGACGTTTCCTCTTGAAAATTAGCATAGGGGTACACGTAAACCCCAGTAGCATTAACAGCACATATCACTGTAACTGTTTGTCCCTTCTCGCCACTTGTTACTTTTCCAATTTGTTTCTGTCCTTTATTCGACAGCACTTTTCCAGGTCTATGTACTACTGTCAAACCTGACTCATCCATATTAAATATGCAATCTGGTTTATACAACTCCTTTTGTCAAGTTCTGTCTTGTATATATCAAAGAATTTTTAACAAAAATTGAAACCTACAGCCCTACTGAGACATGTTGGTTCAGGAGTACGTATGCTTAACTCTGGATGTCGTGCCAAAAATCATCGTCCAATTCTTTCCGGCACACTGGTGTTTAAATGGATGCTCAATTTTTAATTTTTCTGCAAATTCATATGCCACCTTTCTCAATTGAAAAGGGGATAAAATAAAGAACATAAGCTGCATCTTCAGCACATGATCTAACAACAACTGCTCGACTTCTTTTCCAAAGACACTATCGTAACGACCCAGGCTTCCAAACTTTGCAACTTGGCCATTTAGGTGTCGCGATAATGTTTTTCAGATACTCCATAAACCAATTCAGCCTTCCTCTTACTAATTTCTCCATTCTTGACTTTATGCAGGGCTTCTTTGAGATTCTCAACTCCATAATGGCCGCGTGCTGATTTTCTAGAATACTTATAACCCATGTCAGTAGCTGTTAAACAATAAAAGAATTAGACCTATAGTAATCACAAGTAATGTGATATGTAGCAAAAGCTTTAAAATAATAAGCTACAAAATAATAAACAGTAATTAGGTTAACGATAAACATAAAATATATTCTTAAATAGCAAGGTTTATAATATCCAGAGTTGTCATCCAAGACGCGCAGGGTGCCCAAAATGCCCATGGGCATCTTAAAAATTTCACTAGCAAATAGACAGTGACCATTTGCGACAAAGCACGTTGATATCACAAACGTTTGATATGCTTCAATTTTACCAAACACAATATATTCCAAGTTTAAATAACTTCTTTGTTTTTACGTGATTTAGTTTACAATTAAATATATTTCAAAGTGCACGGTTACTCAAAATAGTCGAAAAAGTAATAATAACGGAATTTTAAATAAATCAAAAATACTGATCATTAAAATGGTTTGCAAATATTCGCTAGAGGTCGCATGACAACATAATGTTATAAAACATAGAGTTTTATACATATATTACGAGATCTAGAGGGTGGGCGTCTTAGCTACCATGGGCATCTTTAGTGACTCTCCCCTAATAAAAAATTATAAATCTTTAATTAAGATTTGTACGAATCAGACAATTAACATAGAAAGAGACGGTATTCTGCAAAATTTTAGATTGTTTCTGGGTCATTCGTAGCATCAATGTAATACCGAAGCATCTTTTAAAAATTCAATTAGACCAGGTGTGTCCAATTAAAATCAGATGGCGGGCTGCATTGGACCGCAAGCCCAACCTCGCGGGCCGCACATGATTACAAGTACCGATAATACCTTGCAGTAGCGTCATTTCATTTTCTTGGGGGCGATTATCGCCGAGATAATTTTTTGAACAATTTTGGTCTAAAACTTTGCAAATTATTGGCAATTTTGCAAATTTTTGGCAATGTTGGCAAATTTTGGACCAATTTTGGCAAATTTGACATTTTGACATTTTTGGCAAAAAGTACATTTTCGGCAATTCTTTGCACATTTTACATTTATTAAATAAACCTAGTCCTAAAATAAAGATAATAACCGGTCCTATAGCTAAAATTGTAATTTTCCCAAACTCGGTGGCGGGCTCCTGTCCCCGCGGGGCGGATCCAGTTAAACAACCATCAATTAGACGTAGCCTCCTACTCCGAGCCCCAAACGATTAATTACAACTGTCCTCTTTAAAGCAAGGTCTTTGTATTCGAAATTGATATGGAGCGTTCTGTAAAGTAGTTTAATTTAGAATAGATGTAGCGATTTTGACAAATTCTCTTTGCATTGTGTTTATTCTGAATTTCCTTCAGCCTGTCAAAACCATAGAGATACAGTGAATACTTACTAAGCTCACTCACTCGCCTTATTTTCAGTGGCGTAGCCACGATTTCAGAAACACTTCGACATTTTTCGGGTTAGAAGTCTTGACCACCAAAAATCGTCGTCTCAACCGTTTTAGAGTTTTAGAGTCTGTTGCATTTTCCTCAATCTAATAATACTACTATGCCTCCAGATACTCGCCGGTTTTTGACTAATTTAACGACCGGTCCCGATCCAAATAGAGTACTCTGATCCACCCTTGCCCATCGCTCGTGGCGACTTCAATGCAGAGTGGTAACAACGTCGGATGACAGCATGCATCCAACGTTGTTATCACTCTGATAATTTCATACACCTACTCTATAAAGCCAAACAAATTACCATAGTTTCAGCCGAAATGTAAATTCCGTTAATTTTGACGTCTTTCAAAGTCATTCGAGGAACTCCAAGAGGAATCATGGTTTTCCATCTCATCAGTTCTAGAATTGTCGCCTCTGCATAAGGAAGATGGCGTTGGTCGTCCATCGTTGGGAATCTGCTTCTTTGAACAACTGAATCGATATCTGATCTCAACCTTTCTTGAACATCTGGATGATTGGCCAGTGCAACCATGGACCACAGAATTGAAGCTGTTGTTGTGTCGCTTCCAGCGAATGCAATGTCTCGAACGCTGTACATCAGTTGATCATAATCTAATTCACTGCCTTCATTGTCAAGATATCTCTTGACAAAACAATCTTCTGACTCTGATTCTTTACATCGGTCAATTTCCTGCTTAATGATATCGGAGAATATTCTGTTGCTGTTTTTGTACATCATTAGTTTTTCTCTATAGCGTGGCAGAAACCGAATACTATGACAAAATTCAAAAGCAAGATCAGCACTTTGACCTAAGCGTTCTGTTTGAATATACAATTCGCCGATCCCATCTTGATATTCGAGTCTCTTTCCAAACATAATGTTGTTGACGATGTTAGTGGCAACCATTGCTACCGTGTCTCTTGGAACAAAGCTCTGACCATTTTTCTTTCGCATGTAGTCAACCATCGCCTCCACTTCAGTCAGGATTCTCTCTTGCATTTCATTCTTGACTCCAAACCCGAATTCTTTCAGGATAGACAGAGACAATTGGTGGAATCTTTTCCAATCGGCGTCGGTTCTTTTCATAATTAGACCTAAGTTTATAACAAAAATCAAACATGCATTTGTTCGTTGGAGTCACAGGAGCAGACTCTGAGAGGTGGCCTAATTTCATTGTCAGGTCTGACCTAGATGGCCTGTAGAAAATTAATGGTGATGGCATACCAATAGTAAGTAATAAATTAAAGTAAATAAAATAAAGTCCTACCCAAGCTCTCAAGGCCAATCTTGATGCTTATATGCACTAATCTCCGTTTGCAGGACTTTAGCCAGGTGACGCGCAAGTCAGATGATACGGGACCAATGCCATCACACCTTAAAGGGGCTCCAGCGGGATTACATATCGTGTCCGCCATCGCACCTGTCTAGCGTGTTACCATTCTGGCAGCTTTCCATCACGTTCATTCTTATATATAAATAAAATTAATTGTTAGGGCCAGCTGTGTTATAGGCAACCAGCGACTCGTGTGCCTAACACCTTCAAACAAGAACAGTGTATCTCTTATTTCTCTAGACATGCGTTTTACCTTCACCGATTAAGGCTGGTACCATTTTATCCACGTCCAAATGATGAACAAACTGTATGGCCCAACTCCTCGATAACGATTCTAGGCCAGTCAACCATCCAAACACGAGATGTACGCAGCACAAATAACCTCTTTGTTTTGACGGGAACCGGTCTCGCAGTGCCAAGTACGACGGTATATCAATATATTTTGTAAATTTATATATATCAACACATATCTCACATAGGGGGCGGAAGATGGCAGAGTGGGTTACGTACTGGAGCGTCAGGCTGGCGGAGCGGGTTCAAGCCCCGTTAGTGCCCCTAGTGGCTTTCACACAGGCAGTGATGCCTTCTAAGCCACTTTAAATCATGCTAAGTTTAAGTTTATATCTATCCTCACCTTTACGGTTAGGATTTACCATCGTTTCCATATACACTGGACCTCTTCCAGAGAAGGTGAATGCATGGTTGATGCATGCGTCATGTATCGAATCTTTAGTATTCAAGACTAAAATATTTCTGAAATGTATATTAAGAAGTGAGTGATGGTCTAAAACTTTCAATGCAATGATGCAAATGGATATGTGTCAAATTTGTTCTAGGTCTATAGATGAAAAACGACATTCGCTAATTACCAGCTTGCTGTTTTCGCTGTTAACCGTCAAACGCTAAATCAATGTTTATGCTATGGCTTCTATTAATTATCGTTGCTCCTTTCCAGTATTCACTATCGATGTTATTATTCAAAAGATTTCTCGCAATTGAAAAACAGATCCTTCTTACTTAGATCCAACCTTGAATGTGAACATCGGACCGAGTTTATACGATGATTGCAAGAAGAATTCAGCAATATTGTTGAAACCTCGTAGAAAAGGCAAAGATCCAACGAGCGGTAGAGAAGGAAAGGCAGGCGGATATTCATGGTTGGGTTTTCCATGATTTTTCCACCAATATAGGAAGCCGAACAAAGCCACAAAAGTTCCGAGAAAAAGATAAACATCAGTAATGATTTCCATCCTATGTAAAATACAAATTACAGGTAACATTGTTGTAAATGGTCTTGATTATTCATCATCATCATCTTCATCAACGCGGAACCGGCAAAAGCCTTTGCGTCACCACTTTGCCATGTCCATGTGCGATGGCTTGTTCCCACAGAAAAGTGGAAGTAGAGCCGCTCTGTTGCTGAAGTTGGTCGAGCCATCTCTTTCTCAAACGTCCGGGCTTGCGTTTCCAGGCGGAATACCTGAGCAACTTCTTGTTCGACACATTGATGAATTGCTTATGGCAGTTCGCTTGAAACCGGTATCAGTTTGTTTCTTGATTCTTCATTTGTTACTGTCATTTTTTTCGCACAGCACTGATTTTTGGTTTTGGCACCGTGTTACTCAGGTCGACACAGCATCGCAGGATCTGGTTAGGTGGAGTGGTGGGCCTGTGGCTTCTAGTCGGGCTACACGCCCGAAGAGTGCTAGACGACGTCTACCAATGGAGTCTAAGAGCGGCGGGACTCCAGTTTGTAGGAGGATGTCAGCGTTGGTAACATAGCGATGCCAGCGGATTCCAAGGATGAGACGCAGGTTTTTCATGTGTAAAGCCTCAGGGTTTTCTCATCTGCCGACAGCATGGTCCAGGTTTCGGATGCATACAGGAGTACTGATAAAACGAGCGATTGGTAGATGTGAATTTTAAGAGCCAATGGAAGGCGGTTGTCTTTCCAGACTTTGCAAAGTGAGTACATTGCTGAAAAGGCAATACTGATGCGCCTAATTGTCCTTGATCATTATTTGACATCATCCACCTCAGTCAAACTACTGCAGTGCAATAGACCTCCATAGACAGTTACTGGTACGCGGACTATTGACCACAGGACGATTGACCATAGGACGATTGACCATAGGACGATTGACCACTGGACGATTGACCACAGCGGACTTTTGACCACTGGACGATTGACCACAGCGGACTTTTGACCACTGGACGATTGACCACAGCCGTGAGTATCGGGCTTAGCAAACTGATGTCTCTGCATGCATGCATGCAAAAAAGTTGCATTAGCAAAAAAAAAAACCAAATGCTATTGTCTAATTGTCTATATATATATATAGACAATAGCATTTTGTATATATATATATATGTATATATGTATTTTATTTTCTTGTATGTATATGTATATATATGTATATATATGTATATATATGTATATATATCATATATGTATGTACCATATGTATATATATGTATATATATATGTATATATATGGATATATATGTATATATGTATGTATATACATATATGTATATATATGCATATATATGTGTTTATGTATATATATAAATTTTTATATATAATATATATATCGACTCACTATTGTCCTTTTCATCATTCCCAGCATTTGGTTTCCGGTCATCAATGATTGCAAACCGTTCCTGGCAGATGCGAATGATAAGTAGCACCTACTGATATCTTCACTTGGGTTTAAATTCTCGGCGTCACTAAACCGAAAATTATCATAAATGTACACCTTATACACCTTTAACGATCTTACCTGTATTAGTTTGTGTCGGCTGCAAGCGAATGATAGGTCAGCGATTGACTGCAATCGGACTAGCTTTGAATGTTATGTAAAGCTTTAAGCAAAGGTAGCCAAGTAAATCAGGAATGTTTAGAATTGTTGTTTGAAATAGTGTGCTGAAGTTCGGTGCCCCATGACTCTCTGTAGACGAGGTTTATGAATGTTGTTGTTGGACTCAGATCGTAAACCTGGTTTGCCGCTGACAGACAGTGGCAGCGCCAGGCATCAGATCCTAGGCCCTTTTAACCTGGCCCTTTGCCGATCAAATAGACAGACCTAACCGCAGAGGCGTCATTTGGGGGGGCTGGAGGGGCCGTGGCCCCCCTCAAGGAAATGAAAATATTAATTTATAATGTATTAGGAAAACAAAAAACTAGGCCATTTGCTTTTGTCAGCAGTCAGGCCAAGCAAAAAAATGTCAACTGTTTTTGGTAATCCTAATCGTAAAAGAACTGACGAGCAAAAAAACAAAAAATTTTTAAAGAAAATTTTACAAAATTTCTCGCCCCCCAAGAAAAGTGTGAAATGACGCCACTGCCTAACCGTCCTCGCCTATATTCATGACAGACAACTGCAATTAGTCTCTGAAAAGTTACTGGCCTTGTCTCCTTGATCTCTCTGCTGCATTTGATACCATAGATCACAAAATTCTGCTCGAGCGACTGTCCCCCTGGTTTGACAAATTTAAAAAAGCTCACAACTGGTTTACATCTTATCTCAAATCTTGTTTTTTCAAGCGTCCTGTCTCGGCCAAATTTATCTATCGTGCAATGTAGATTATCGAATGCTTCAAGGATCTCTTATCGGGCCTGTACTGTTCAGCCTTTACACCACACCGCTTTCATCTTTAATTAACTCCCTCAATTTAAATCACCAACTCTATGCCGATGACACTCAGTTATTCCTTTCCTTCTCATCCTCTTCGTTTAATGCATCTATCACTCCGCCCGAATCCGCATTCTCGTCAACCTTTGTATGGATGTCATCTAATTTTCTTGCTCTCAACCCATCTAAGACAGTTTCGTTTGATTGGACTACCTCAACAACTCAAAGAAATGACAATCCAAGGCTAGTTTTGGCTCCTGACACCACAATAACCCTCTTTCCGACTGCAAAGAATCTCTGATTCAAATCTGATTCTTTTCTAAACTTCGAATCACAAATCGCCCAACTTTCAAAAGCCTGCTATGTTCATATTCGTGACCTTCGTCGCCTGTGTAGGCGACTAAGGTCACGAATTTCACAAGGTCCCAAGGATGATCACTTCCCGTTAGTATAACAGCAGGAAACCGTTACACTATTAGGTACTCCAGCTCAATTGACCATATTTGAAGCTCTGAAATCTGTAGTACTAGAAGATTCTACTGTTGTTTAGAGAAGTAGGCTACTTCTGCTCGCAACCTTGGTGTGACATTCGATTCTTCCCTCTATTTAACTAGTCACATAAATTCAGTCTTCAAAATTTCTCATTATCATATTCCGGACATCAATCGCATCAAACATCTACTTCCTAAGCTTATCCTTATTGAACGAGCCAATGCATTGGTATCTTGTCGCCTAGGTTATTGCAATTCCCTTCTATCCGGAATCACAATATTTAAATATTCAGAAACTCAAGAGAGTACAAATTTTTGTAGTTAAACTCTTAGAGTGCATAATCGCTCAATTGGCCAAGACCAGTTGTGGCGTAACCACTATGACCGCAGTCGTGTATGTGTGTGCACCGACTCCCATATTTCAACATATAGTCAAGCTAGACAGTCCCTAAATTGGCTTTCCTATCAAACACTGAATTTTTATAATATATCTGTCTTAGTATATAAAACTATGTTATATTACGAACATAATTATCTTAACTCCCTAGTCAGAAAGATCACTTCCAAAAACATTAATGATGACCTTTTTGCTTGTCAGACTTAAAAGAAGGCGATTTTACAAAAAAAGCTGTGAGGCCGAAGGGTTGGACTAAACTCACTGGGCGGCCGGATGTTGTCCACCGACCGTAGGTTACCGACCCCTGCACTATCCGAATAACAGATTGAAAAAATGCAAATAATAACACACTTGTGTTTTAGCAAAGCAATCGATGGTAATGGAATAATGGTAATGATTTTGATGGATCATTTCACTGTAAGTAAAAAAGAAAATCAGAAAAACTAATTCATATTAAGCAGTTTCCATTTAACACTATACAAAATTGCCATTGAGGTCAGATTCGCGGAACTAAGCGGATGCTGAATGGCAGGGGTATCATTACAGTTCCAATCGGCTCCAAAGGCCTTGCTTCGACCTTATCTTGACCTTCTGGTGGTAGAATTATAAAATTCTGAACAATGGCTGTGAGAACGAGGAATATTTCCGTACGAGCCAACACTTCTCCCAAACACGATCGACGACCTACAAATGCAAAAAATTGCGCAGTATTACGGTAGGTTCCGTACGGTGATGAAATAGGTTTGCAAAAGACATTAGAAGATATAAGCGAATAATATTTCTGTGCTACTCCGTTGAAAAGCATTTTGCTCAAAATAATAGAATTTGTCTAGAAACTAATTTTATTAATTAACAGTTGTCTGTTAGTTTTCTCAGTATCTTGATTACATTGCGATATTCATGAAGCGTTTTAATCAAAAAGTGTATTCAGCACAATTAATCATAAAACTTGATAAAAGTACAGAAAACTTGAAAATTAACTCGAAAAATTAGTGCTAGGTCAAGCATTAAACTTAATACAAATTTCATAAATGAAAAAAATAGCAGCCTACCAAGTCCAAACGAAATAATGCGATCTTTGCCGATGACATTGTTGTCTTTATCCAAGAATCTTTCCGGTCGGAATTCGTTTGGGTTGTTCCATAGTCTGGGGTCCATGTGAGCAGCGTAAATATTGGTTATTACCTAAAAGCATATTGCAGCAATAAAACTGAAATTTCTTACAGTATTTGCAATCTAGTTAATATATTTGTCAAATCTATACTTAAACGCAACTGTAGAAATTGATATAATATTAATTACGATTTTGTCTTAGTCCGAAAGCTAACAAAGAAAGTGACGGCGTTCTTCACAATTTGATGTGAAGCATTAAGTTAAATTGTTCCTTGTGAAATTGTGTAGAATGTGTTGACAAATTGTCTGTATATGGTGCTTGTTCTGAATACTAGGTACCTAACATTATGAATATAAAGTGAGTACTTGTAAAAGCAATATCCTTATTATTGAGGGATAAGATTAGAAATGATGAATCAACAAACGTCTTTCTCGTCAGTCCAAGTAGAAGGAAATAGGAACAGACTATGAGGATGACGTGAGATCCCCAAAGGGCGCTGAGCCCATGGTTAGAGATGATGATGATGACGACGACGATGATGATGATTATGATGACGACGACGATGATGATGATTATGATGACGAAGTAATTTTGAACTCTCTTAAATTTCTGCATACTTGAATTTGTGAGGCCGAAAATCTGATAATTGCAGTGATCTCGGTTTCTAGATACCAATAAATTAGCTATCTGAATAGGCTTGGAGAGTAGATGATTCTATTAGTGATTTTATTTGTCAAAATATCAAGAACTCGTGATATCTATTTTATATTAAAACGCTAGATCCCTTACTTACAAATAATTCAACTAGATTTTCATCATCACGCATGGATATGACAACTTTAGCTAGCTAAATCTGCAAGGCTAAATTCACTATAGGATTACTTTCGCAAAGAAATCTAGGAATTGTTCACATTGAATATGATTAATGTATGTTAGCCTATCTCATCTTTATACCATCTCGTTTAACGTTCCACCATAAAGACAGAAATTATGGGATCAATGCATAGACAATATTAGACATCTAACGTATTACTTTATAAAGTCATGAAATTACCATAGTTCCAGCAGGGATGAAATATCCGTTTATGTTGACGTCTTTTAGTGTCATTCGAGGAACTCCAAGAGGAACAAGGGTCTTCCATCTCATGATCTCAAGAATTGTCGCCTGTGCATAAGGAAGGTTGCGTTGGTCGTCCATCGTTGGGAATCTACTTCTTTGAATAACTGCATCGATGTCTGATCGCAATTGATCTTGAGCAACTGGATGATCAGCCAATGCGACCAAAGACCACAAAATTGTAGCTGTTGTTGTGTCGCTTCCAGCAAATACTATGTCACGGGCGGTCCACAACAGCTGTTCATCGTCCATCAGATTGCCTTCCTTGTCGAGGTATCTCTTGACAAAGCAATCTTCCTTTCGAAATTCTTTGCATCTGCCGATTTCCTGCTTGAGAATATTACAGCCTATTCTGTGACAGTCCTTGTATATCATTATTTTTTGTTTATAGCGCGGCAGAAATCGAAGAGCATGACAGAATTCAAAAGCAAGATCAGTCCCTTGAGAGACACGTTCCATTTGAATGTACAACTCACCGATACCATCTTGATATTCGCGTCTCTTTCCAAACATAATGTTATTGATTACGTTAGAGGCAATCATTGATACCGTTTCCCTTGGAGCAAAACTCTGACCATTTTTCTTCTGCACGTAGTCAACCATCGCCTCCACTTCCGTTAGGATTCTCTCTTGCATTTCATTCTTGACTCCAAATCCAAATTCCCTCAGGATAGAGAGAGACAATTGGTGGAATCGTTTCCATTCAGCATCAGTGCTTTTTGCAATTAAACCTAAGGTGAAAACAAAATATGAACTTGTATTGTTTGTTGAAATTTAGCGCAGTCAAGAGAGTTGATACTAGGGGTTGTTCCTGTTTGGGCCAATGCTGATCGTGAGCTTTATTCAGACCAGCTGATAAATATTCTCACAGGGGTATGGTGATTGCCGATATGTTGTCATATATTTCTAAAATATTCGGCACGTTCAAGATTTTATCTGCATCATTGTAATTTTGTTACAAGGCTCTTCAAATTGTATTTCCGGGTCTGGCCAAGTTAGAATGTACTGTGAAATGGTGGCGTTCCTGCATTGTGGATCCTTAGCTAAGCGTGAACAAACTGAACATTATGTCTTATGTGTCACATTCTTTCGCAATTTGTGTCATATTATAGCGTGCATTGTCATTTCACTTGTAAGCTTGCGTGGCTTTGCAAAATGTTACTATTCTGCTATCTTCTTACCACCACCAAGCCTAAAAGTAAGTAAGTAAGTAAAATCGCGTGAATTTTTATAGCGTTTTGAAAAAGTGGCACCGCTGTAGTTTCTTATTCATAGGCGTTTAATCTTAATATAACAAAAGGGTGTGGTCACTTAGGAAGGGCCATTTAATCGAAAAGGTCATTATTGTTGGGAAGACAACTACTGTAGGTTTGAAATTATTTTTAAAGAAAAAACCATTTCGAATCTGGATAGAAAACCTTGAGGAATATTGGAAAAAGTGAACAAAATCGAGATTCAAAATTATTTGTTGTTTGACACATATCACTTATCACTTATAAAATTATTTCACACAGACATACCATGAATATAGCATTTGCATGGTGTGAACGGCGGGGAGTTGGCGCAGGAATTGAGTTCCAAAAGTTCTGGCGCAGTTTATGAGAAAGTTCGGGTGCAAATTTTGAGAGATGGCAGATTCAGAGAACGAAGGTGACGACATGAAAGGAGAGAACGATCGAGTGGATCGAGGATGTTGTGGCATTATCAGATTTCGTAGGTAAACTGGTTGAGATGTATGATGTGAGTCATCGATATAATTTTATATTTAATGCGTTCTGATATTTTCAGCCAGTGTAGACATTTTTGTAATGCCGCAGAATACAGAATTTTGGTGATTTAGTAGCTCACGAGCTAAAGCATTCGAATCGATTGGAGTTTGTATTATAATGCAAGTTTTGGAGAATTGTGGATCAGTCACTTGCAGTAGTCAACGTTTGAGTGAACTTTTGAACTGACGACGGTGGAAGAAATTTTCCCCGATTGAGGATTGGTACCAGTGCTGATCTCTGTGTATAAAGCAAGTAACGACGCATGTCTGCAACGCCATTAAACTATAGTAGCTTGCCATTGCTTTCCATAGACCTTCGTTTTGCCTTCGCAGAATAGGGATGCTACCAAGTTATCAACGCCTAAGCGATGGACAGATTGGCTACTGTCGGCACAACGACTCCATCTCAAGACAGACAGTCACCCAGGAAAGTCCGAATTGTAAGCGCATTGAACTTCAGTATTCTGACGTGGAATCGGTCGTGCAATGCCAACTAGGATGCTATATAGATATATGTTACATATGTATATTTACTGTACATTATATAAATATAAATATATATATATATTATTCACCTTTGCGGCTAGGATTAACCACCGAGTCGATGTAGACTGGAGATCTTCCGGAGAAAGAGGATGCATGGTTAACGCATGCGTCATGTATAGAATCTTTACTATTCAAGACTAAAATATTTCTGAAATGAATATTAAGAGCTGGTGGTCTGAATCATGCAATGTAACAGTGCAAATTGATGCGTGCTAAAGTCCTTGTCAAACTTTCAAAAATACTTTTTAATGATGAGCTTGTTGTTTTCGCATTTTAAAGTAACCATCACACTATAGATCAGAACCAATCCCTTGGCTATCATTATCGTTGCGTAATTCTAATAATTAATCGCTTAAAAGATTCCACGCTATTGAAACAATAGAACCGTCTTACTTACTTAGATCCGACCTTGAATGTGAACATCGGACCGAGGCTATGTGATGACTTTAGAAAGAAGTCAGCAATATTGTTGAAACCTCCCAGGAAAGGCAATGATCCAACAATCGGCAGAGAAGGAAAGGCAGGCGGATAATCATGGTTGGGTTTTCCACGATTTTTCCACCAATATAAGATGCAGAATGACGCCACAAAAATTCCGAAGAAAAGATAAACATCAGCAACGATTTCCATCCTCTGTTAAATACAGATGATCAGTCACATAGATGTAAATTAACTTAATCATTATTTAGCATCATCCCTTACAGCCAAGCTACTGGAGTGTGATATCTAGAAAGTTTCTGAACGGCAATATGATAAGCACATTAAATGTTTGTTTGTTTAAATTGTTTTCCAATCTCTAATATTTTTGCTCTATATACAGTAAAAATCTTGTTGCATTCATTTATTCATAACATTCATTCCTTACAATTTTTCACTGAATTCTGTTCCCAGAGCAAAAGCGCTTTAACATCTGAACTAAACATACCAAACAATGCCCCCTTTTTAATATCTTGATAAAAAGCTCAGTCTCCCGATCAGCCATGGTCATTGTTCTCCGGAAGAGAGTTCCTCAAGATAGGATTACCCTTATGAAAGATCTCTTATTCTTGGCTGGTCTTGGATGGGGAGGAACGTGCAGTTTAACGCCACGACAATTCAATCACTTCAGATCTCTGAAAGGGGTCTCTTTACAAATATGCATGTATACAATAAGCTACAAGAAATAAGAAATACAAAAATTATTTGAACGTCAATTGCATCTTTTGAGACAATCCGCTCAGGGACTCCAGAGCCAATATTGGCGATCCCTGAGAACTTCTGTACTGTTCGCTCCAGCGACATCCGAACACAATTCGCCGAGAGGTTAGAAAGACTGCAGCCGTTCATTTGTTAACCGGGAGACCCAACAGGACACTGGAGCAATAGTCGATCCTTCAGCACCAGAACCAAGTAACGCCAGGCAGATATCGCCGGACTGATCGGATCCTTCTCAATTGAGTGACATCGCCTGAAATCGTTTACGTATGGCTCGAATGAAAGAGTCCATCGAAGAGTACCCCAACAGCCAAAATGCGCAATCACTGGGGACAATGGTTATATCACCCATCGCGAACGGTTTGGACTGGCCAGCATCCTTCTCTTCAACGTTCAACTCAATGTCTTAAAAATTATTTCACCGTAATCGTTCCAATCGATTTTCCTCCGCCCACAGTCAAGACAGTCTTTAGACACTCCCATCTATTCCCAGTCTTTGATTCCATTTCACCAGGCAGACAGGACGATAAATCTGGCGTCGTCACTAAAAAAAGGGTGCCAGTCCAAAGGCCGCAATTTGATCTCAGATCATCCGTTGCAGAAAAAAAGTTTTTAATTAGCAGACATTTGTTCCCTACAAGAACTAGGTTTTTCTGCCCTGTTAATCATGTTCCATTTATGCTGTTTGTTGATAAAAAAATAAATAATATAATTTTGATAAAAGAGATTTTATTGTGTTTCCAAAATAACAACTGTGGATGGGAGTTCAAGTTAGATGGTATTTACACTAAGCTTATGTTATGGATCGGCCGAATTTTGGCTTTAAGATGGTGCAAACGACTGAATTTCTTTTGAACGGTAGAAAAGATATAAAGAATGGAAAAGGGTTTGGTTTTGATCGCGACCAAACTTTGCAAAATTTTTCTTATTTTTCCTTTTTTAAGGAGCTGACAAGCAAAAAAAGATGGTCACCTTCGTATTCTTTCTAATTTTTTTTTTTCTTTGAAAAATAAAATTTGTCAATCGACAGCCAGCGAAGAGAGGTTTGACCCGCAAAATCGCGTCAGAAAATGAGAAATTTATGGAAAAGCATGTAAAAAAAATTTTATGGATCGGCGAAAAGGGGTTTAACCCCAAATGACTGAATACGCCACTGGTAACAAGATAATTTAGAACCTGAAGGCACACGTCGTTTTTAATTATTTAATTATTTTAATTATTAGCCTCTTGGGTTATCTGAGGTCGCCAATTAATTTTCACGGCATTTGCACCGATTTTTCAGTCTTTTATATGATTTTAATGAAATCATCATCATTACATCATCATCGTCATCATTGTCATCATCTCATCATCATCATTGTCATCATCGTCGTCATCATCATCATCAGAAAGAAAGAAAGCTAGGCTATCAATCATTGTAAGCCGTTAAAGGCAGATGCGAATGGTAAGTTGGACCTACTGATTCCGCACTTGGGTTTATATTCTCAGCGTAAACAAACTTTGACAATTATCATAAATGTGCATCATATAATAGTTAACGATCTTACCCAGTGTTTATTCTAGGCCTTCGCTAGTAACCGCAGGATCCGCCCAGGAAATAATTTGACGGGCGAAATAAATTTATACGACACCGGCACCTCTGAAAGAGCAATTTGACCACTGCTTAGTGCCAATTCTAATATATTTACCTTTCAATGTTTACATAGATCTGATAAAAACTGCTGCGTCCATGGTCAGTCTTGTCTCCACATCACTTGCATATCCAGGGTCTTAACCCTGCTGCTGTAACTAAGCTCTACCTAGATGGCATATGGCGGACGTTCTCACAGAAGACAGCAGAGGATGCCGTCTTTCTCGACACAAACGTTGCGGGAATAGATGCGTCGTTTTTTGCAGTTAGATCGGGCGGGTCCCGTGGGTAGTTTGACCCAACACACACACAGAGTCCCAGCGTTCGCGAATGCAACTTCTGACCAGAAAGACTCGGGTCGGCACGAACGCAGTATTCGCATGGAGAGAGCGTCATGACGCCACAAGAGAAGAAATGTTCCACTCTGATAGCTCACAGACTAAGCATGGACTAGCCCTGTATTCAACATCTGTCAGAAGTTCACAATCAAAGGCAGGAATTTGATGCTATCATTGAATAGAACTTACCTCCGTCACATGAACAGCAACCACAGTCAACAACTTAACAGCAAACCTCGTCGAACAGCGCATTAAAATTGCTGCCCTAGGTCCCAACAAGGAGCTAGACTAGGGTTAGTGCTTTGAAACTTTGAACTAGACAAGAAAACAGACAAATAAAAACGACTGTAGGCTAACATCACTACCTTTGCCCTGGGACTTATGCAGTGGCTGTCGTTTCTCCTACAACGGTGTCGTTTTATTCGTTTCTACGGTGTTCGATTGGACACAAAAAAGGACACAGCAACTTCTCCAGTAACCTGATCATCTTCTAGACTATAGACTTAGCCCTCGGACTGATTCAATCTCATGGATTTTTAATCCTCTCTCCAGCCTGTATCAGTATCCTTCATTGGCCCAATGGAAAGTTACACTGGTAAACACAATTTTTGTCACAGAATCGCTCTGGTCTGTTCCATATGTAGTTTTTCACGTAGTTTCCAAATATGTAATCAGAATTTTTCCATCACCCATACTTCAGGAGATATCGTCTATTAACCCCTTAACCGTGTATTTAACTGTAACTCAATGTAAAATGGACGGACATATCCGGGATCCCCAGTTAAGGGGTTAAAGAATATACCTTACTGTGAAATAGCCAATACAATTTTATTTCAGTAAACCGAGGTAGTATACAAAAAAATTTCATCATAACCAATTATAACACTGGTCTACATCAATTTTGCTGACTTGAAGACAACATGTGATCTTTATGTATTTTGGTGTGCTGAATCCAAAAATCACACCCATTTCCTCCCATCACGTCCAGTTTTCCCGCAAAACGCTGTTTACTGATTTACTGTTTACAGTAATAACATGGCATTATGCATTATAATTCTTTAGCTATATTGAATATGCAAAAAGATAAGGATGTGCAAAAAGCTATGCTTAATATGCAGTGGACATAACTATTTAATAACACAACAGTTTAATAGGCAGTTTTAAACTGCAGACGTCAGCATTATATAGATATAGGCCTATATAAGCAGCGTGAAACCGACGGCAGCATTCAGTCGTTCATGAGGCTTACAAGTTGCAGCAAATGTAACTATTTTAACTAGTTTTCTGTAGAATATGTAAACCAGCACTTGAACACTTCGTGGGTAGTGCAGGAATGATCCTGACAAATTTTGCTACATTTGTGGTTGTTTTACAGCACCTAAACAAAGGAGAGAGGTGTTTGAATTTGTGCATAAAGCTTATCATGCATATTTCGCAGTTAAATTGGGTGACCAGGAAAACCTTGGGCACCGCATAAAGTGTGCAGGACATTTGTTGAAAGCCTCAGACAGTTCATAATGTGACTAAAGGTCAGAGTTTTTCTCTGTCTTAGCTTTCTCTGGTCTTAGCTTTGGAGTTCCAATGGTGTGGCGAGAGCCTCGAAACCATGCATGTTGATAACTGCTACTTCCGCCTGGTAAATATTTCAGGCATGTCCACAAAGACAAAATCTTCCAACCAGTACCCAAATCACCCCTCTGCTCTGAGACCAGTTGCTCACTGTGACGAAGTTCCTGTACCTATTTGCACTACTTTGGGTGTTTCTGACAACGATGAATTTAGTCAGTCAACAGACACGAATGGTGAAGATTTCATGGCCTCAGAGTTGACGCTGGAATGCACCAAACATTCAACCAAGCTGAGTTGTAAGACCTTATATGAGATCTAGATCTGCCGAAGTCGTCAGCAGAGTTACTGGGTTCAAGACTGAAGAAAAAGAACCTGTTCAGTGTTGGCTCCAGGAACCACGCTTATGTATCATGGCAGAGAGAATGATCTTTTGAAATATTTCCATATGGAGGAGGAGTTTGTATACTGCATCAACATCAAAGGACTTATTGAATCAATGGGATGTTATAGTTGTAGACAAGATGCTTTTTACGACCTGATTACTGACTTACTTGGCAACTTAAGAGTCGAGAATTATGACCTTTCAGTTCAAAATTCGAAGATTGCTTTTCGAAGACTGGGAGCAACATGAGTGTCAAGTTGCATTTCCTTCATAGCTACCTGAACTTCAAATCTTGGAGCTATGAGTGAAGAACAAGGAGAATGCTTCCATCAAGACATCACGACCATGGAACATAGATATCAAGGCAGATAGAACTCAAACATTGTGGCAGACTACTGCTGGTGTTTACAGCGTGACAACTGTGACCATAACTATACCGGAGCATCCAAAAAGAGAAGATTCCTTTCTCAAAACTTAAATTTAAGCAACTAGCTATTGCTCTTATTGCTCTCTTGGTTAGAAGACAGACTCATTTTTTGGCTGAATACAAAAATATTACGTGTTATCGGTTCTTCAGAATTTCCTATTTTCCCTTATGTTTGACTTTAACACCTTTAATTAAGCATTCCTCATTTGCGAAAAAATTTGACGTATTGCATAATTTTTGACTTCATATCTGGAATCAGCACCTCTCAATTGGGTAAAATCAGCAAAAATACTTAAGTCAGCAGAAAATTTTTTTTAAAATGTAGACCAGTGTAATATATTATTGTATGTTGTCAGCCACAGCAGAAATGTTGAGTCATGTTGTTATAATATATCCAGGCCCTTTGTTCTATTTGTCTGGCTGATACAAGCAGAAAACGATGGGTCATGAATTGTGTGTTCTATTCTGATATGAGCAAGAGTGACTTGTATTATATTGCTTGAAATAAGCCCCATCTGGTATGAGCTTGCCTAAATTTATTTAATACAGAGCACTTAGTTAATATAATTTAAGGGTTATTTGTTCTTTGTAGTCATTTTGAAATGCCTAGAAAGTGTACTAATCATCCGGATTCATTTTGCTACATTTGCGGTGATGTTACTTTTAAGAAGCAAAGAAGGCGTTTTACTCCGCTTGTTAAGACATGTTATAAGCTGTACTTTGGATGTGAAATTGGTTATTAGGATAAATACAGGGCCTCTCATTTTAGCTGTATAACCTGTGTCAGACTCCTAACAGGTTGGGTCAAGGGTGTTAGACACATGAAGACACTGTTCCAATGATCTGGAGGGAACCAAGAGATCACTTGGCATACTGTTACTTTTGCCTTACAAACATTGCAGGCATTACTTCCAAATCACAACAAACTGTCAATTACCCAAATTTACCATCTCCCATGAGGCAGAAAAAAAGTATGAGGCAAAAAACATTCATGATCCACTTGTGGAGCCGAATAAAGTATATCTACCTCCTCTCCATATAAAGTTGGGTCTCGTGAAGAACTTTGTAAAAGCCATGGATAGAAGTGGACTAGGATTTGCATATCTTAGAAATACATTTCCACAAATAAGTGAGATGAAAATCAAAGAAGGAATTTTTGTAGGGCCTAATATTAGAAAACTGATGAAAGATGAAAACTTTGATGCTCAGTTGAATGACACTGAAAGAGCTGCATGGATTTCCTTTAAGATTGTTTGTCGCGACTTCTTTGGAAATAACAAGGCAGCCAACTGCACAAAATTAATGGATACTCTATTGAAATGGGATGTAACATGTCTTTAAAAATGCACTTTTTGCATTCACACCTGGATTATTTTCCTGCAAATCTAGGAGCAGTAAGCGATGAACATGGAGAAAGGTTTCATCAGGACATTTCAGTAATGGAAAATAGGTGCCAGAGCAAGTGGAGCTCCATTATGCTAGCAGACTATTGTTGGACTCTTAAAAGGGATGTTCCTGAGGTACAATATCGTAGAAAATCATATACAACTACCTTTTAGGAGACTGCAGGTTACAATATTCATATAACACATATAATGTTATATGAGCAATATAGTAGAAATTTAAACTACGTGTCACTGAAAAATGTTACGTGATGGAGAATTTCTAAGTACATATCTGAATTCCTTGCAAAAAACTGTAATAGAATCAGACTTTTTCATTTCTGTGACAGAATTTTTTTTTATTTTGTTGACTAGTGTTATTATCGATGCCATGAGTAGGCTACTCGAATTGTCTACTGTATATAGCATATTAGGGCTGTTCGTCTAATGAGTAGATTTTTCGGGATATAAGCCTATGCGGACTTAGAGATACTAAATACGCGGGGAAAACTAAAACATTTTTCATGTATGCGCGGTTATTTGACCTTGTATACTTTCGGAAATATAAGATAAATATAAGGAGATTTTCGTTAAAAAGGATGACGAATAAAAAAGAAAATGACACCCAGACAGGCGTTGATCCCATGTAAATTAAAGCCTATATTAAGATAATAGCAAAAAGTACTATATATAGGCCTAGCCTATGTAACGAAAATAGAAAAAATGCGGGAAAATTGTCGCATATTTATTCAGGTATCGCATATACGGCTAAAACTGAAGAAAATTTTGCGCATTCAAAAATTTGTTTAAAATGCGATCGCATAATCGCATTAAACGGACAATTCCAGCAAACGTTCCGCATAAAAGTGATCATTGTTTATAGAAGAAGCCATCCATTACTTTTTGATAATGACTAACAGTCAACTGAAGTACAGTGTAAGTTCATAAGTTTGTTTAAACAAAATGATATTGTGATGTATCGGTGTAAGGGAGATATGTTGATGAAATTTAAAAACTCCTCCTCCTACTATTACTAGGCCTACTACTCCTACTACTACTACTACTACTACTACTACTACTACTACTACTACTACTACTACTACTACTACTGCTGCTGCTGCTGCTGCTGCTGCTACTACTCCTAGAGCTGATTTGCCGTTAAATTCGGGCAATCGAAGCGAATGTTAACGTCTACTCAACGTCCGTTCTAAAACGTTTGGTAATTATCAAAAAAGTGATCAAAGCTTCAAAGTAGTAGTAGTAGTAGTAGTAGTAGTAGTAGTAGTAGTAGTAGGCCTAGTAGTAGTAGTAGTAGTAGTAGTAGTAGTAGTAGTAGTAGTAGTAGTAGTAGTAGTAGTAGTAGTAGTAGTAGTAGTGTGACAAATAGTGGCTGTGAATATGAGTGCCAAACAATGAAAATATTAAATCTGTCAATGGTTAACAAAGACAGATGCGGAAATCGCAGTCTTATAGGATTATATTACCGTAAATAGCGGTCAGTGTTCGACGGCTTTATGCAATAAAGCGGATAAGTCAAAGTGTGAAATAAATCATTGGAAAAGTTAGTCATTGCATGAAATGACTAGTTTTTTAGTCATTGCGTGAAACGGCTGACCCTATTGGGCATTTCACGAAATGACTGTAACTGTTAGTCATTTCGTGTAATGACTGATTTCACACTTTGATTGTAACATATACATATCTCGCTTATTATTCACCTTTACGGTTAGGATTTACCATCGTGTCGATATACACTGGACCTCTTCCAGAGAAAGTGGATGCATGGTTGATGCATGCGTCACGTATCGAGTCTTTAGAATTCAAGACTAGAATATTTCTGAAATGCATAATTATTAAGAACTGATAATCTAAATCAATCAATGTTACTGCAAATGGATACGCGTTAAAGTCGCGGTATAGACAAAGAAGGACATTAGTAATTATCAGCAAGCTGCTTTCGAAAAACGTTAAATCAGAATGTTTACAATGGCTCCTACATGTATTGTCACTGCATCGTTCAAGTATTCACTGTCGTTTAAAATCATTTCGCAATATTGAAGCAACAGATCTTTCTTACTTGGATCCGACCTTGAATGTGAACATCGGGCCGAGGTTATGTGATGACTTTAGAAAGAATTCAGCAATATTGTTGAAACCTCGCAGGAAAGGCAAAGATTCAACGAGCGGTAGAGAAGGAAAGACAGGCAGATATTCATGGTTGGGTTTTCCATGATTTTTCCACCAATAGAAGAAGCCAAACGTAGCCACAAAAGTTCCGAGAAAAAGATATACACCAGCAACGATTTCCATTATCTGTAAAATACAGACCATATTTTACACAGTTGTAAATGAACTTAATTATTTATTATTATTATTATTATTATTATTATTATTATTATTATTATTATTATTATTATTGTCATCATTATTAGCTAGACGATTTCTATAGCACAGTAAGCATGACAAAAGTGGCCATAGACAAGAGCGCTTTACAATATCATCCCTCACAACAAAGCTATTGGCGGCTATAGGATAGCTATTGAATTTGTTGACTTTGGTTAGCATTTTAATCTGTTTCATAAAAGTCTTGTTGGATCCTGTCTTTGGAAGCTAGTCCGACGACACTTTGGTACCTATGCGAACTCCTGAAGCCAATATGCTGTAATCTCTGCATGTACAACGGTTGAAAAGGTCGCGTCCGTCAGTATCGGTGAATGGCAATAACCCTCCCGTCAACATTCGATCTGCTGCCTTTACGAAACATTATTCGAAGAATACTGTCCTCCGAATAAACGCGCATTCAGGCTTTCAGTCTCTGTCTCACCCATCTCTCTACTCTCTATTCTCTACGATCTACTCTACTCTCTACCCTTGATTCTACCATGTATTTCCATGCTGTTTCGATACACCGCGTTACTATAAAAGTCCGTTATTTAGCATATTTGGTGCACTTATCCCTTGCAACAGTGATTTTTACTTAGCAACGTTTGTTTCATGATGACAAAACCAGAAGACAATTCTGTGATTCTGTCTACTGCATGTCAATTATGATCCATTTTGCAAAAGATGACGAAGAGCAAAAGGAACATGTTTAAAATTTGCATTTGATTTAAATGATCAAATATTGGATTGTTATTTCTTTTTTCTTGTCAATATCCAGCGTTTAAAACACTATTCCTAATAAAGTTATTAAATTATTTGGTGTGAAAGACATAAAATAATTAACATAGAAGGAAGAGATTTAAGAGGTGTCTCAAATTGCGGACAATGGGTTGAACTCTGATGGCAGATATGTTGCGGATTGTCAGTCATTCTAACGTACATATTTGGAAATTATAATACCGAATGCATACACTTAGACTAGACTCCGTATCTCTAACAAAAATGTACTAAATGTATGACCTCAAAGCACTAGTCCTTTAAAGGTGTAGGGCATTTGATCACGCGACTGTTAATCACGCGATAGTTAATCACATGACCGGCCGCGGATTGGGCTAAAAATAGTACCATCATGGACAAACTCAGAAAAAGGAGGCTAACATGGTATGGACATGTAAACAGGATGGAAGGCTCGAGACTTCCCAAAAAAGCACACTATACATACAAGGAAGGTAGAAAAGGAAGAGCCGGGTCCAGATAAATATGGGTAGACAACATAAAAGAAGATCTCAAAGAAAGACAACTGACAATTGTAGAAGGAAGAAAACTAGCATTTAACAAAAAAGCATGGAAATGTTTTCTGATTAGCTATTGCCACTAATGTGTTGGCAGAGAGCAATTATGATGATGATGATGATGATGATGATGATGTTGATCTAGATTCTGGATCTAGATTTTAGATTTAAAACATCAGAATCTAGATAAATGCAATGATTAGTCCTGTATTCTTCACTTGGATTTAAATTAGTCTGTGTCACTAAACGCTGACGATCATCTACGTACGACATTTAATGTTTGACAATCTTACTGTACCTGTATCAGTTTGTGTTGGTTTCAGGTGTATGAGTTATCAGCGAATGATTGCAGTAGGACCCTTACTTAGAAAGCTAAGCAAAGCGTTAAGCAACGCTAGCCAAGCAAATCAAAAACGTTTAATAGTGTCGTTACCATTCTGTTATCTTTCCGCCCCTATTGAAACTAGTAATTCTCTTTTGACTATGATATGATTAAGTTGATTTTATCATGAACTAACTTCCTAAAATATCGTTATAACCTAATCTTCGATGTTTCACTTGATAGAAACGTAGCATTGGTCCAAATGCTAACATCTCCTCTCTTCTTTCTTTCCTTCCGTCTTTCCCTATTGGGTTGGACGATGGGTCTGAATGAGTTCCTTCCACTTTTGTCTGTCTCTTGCTGCCCTGGTCAATTGGATTAAGTTCATTTGCATTTCTTCTGCTTCCTCTTTTAAGTTATCTATCCATGTTTTTTCTTGGTTTTCCCTTCAACATAGCTGTAAAGTGCTTTCTTTGGGTTTCTTCCTTCCTTCATTCTTTCCACATGTCCAAACCATTTCAGTCTTCGTTTCTGTATTGATTCGATTATCGTTTCTTTTTGCTCTGTCTTTTCTCTGATCGTTTCATTTCTTATTCTTTGTCTTCTGCTGACTCCTGCTATTCCTCTTAACCAGTTCATTTCTGCAGTCATTAATCTTCTTTCTTCTTTCTTCTTTATGGTCCAGCATTCTGATACATATAATAGTATTGGTTTGATGCTACCATAGGGTTTCAATTCTTGGAAAACTTGGGAGTGAATTATCCAACAATATTTGCCTTGATCCAAATTATAGCAAGATACCGGAGGCTTCCTTTGAGTTGTGCAAAAGGTGACATAGCGCTATAGACTCTTAACTGTGATTTGTCCCTTCTCCCTTTTTGCTAACAAGCCTGTCGCTCAGCAGGCCAGTAATATATAATGATATTTCAGAATAATAGAGAGAATATCTCTATTTATTCGTCGCTCGCTTTGTGTTCTGCGCCTTTTCATTGTTCGGCGTAAGCTAACCGCAAGGCAACTATTCTGCCAAAGCGTCGATCACCACTGCAATTCAACCATTCCTTGACAGTGGTTCTCACACAGGGCAGTCCCTACTGAACCACTTTAAACCTTGTTATATTATATTATTATATTTGACATCTTTTGGCCACTACTTTCTGGTTGTTGAAATTGCATTCATTCAACTCATTCCCTCCGCGTCTCCATCCCCTGCTGGTCTTCTCTTTTGACGGCAGACAAAAACTGTTGCATGCGTCAGCGTTTTAACCCTTTAACTGGGGACCCCGGATATATCTGTCCATTTTACATTGAGTTACAGTTAAATACACGGTTAAGGGGTTAAAGAGGCAACGTTATTCACAATATTCAAGCAATACAATGCACAGTTACATAACTTAAAATGTGCTCCAGAGCTATTGTAGTTCTATCGCTAATGTTCAGCCTTCTATTCCGTTTTCCTCGTAAATGAATATTATTTCTTTTCAGAAAGTTTCCGCTATATAAATTGATGACTTTTTTTGCAGCCAACGACTTTTGTTCGGTTACATAACACAAAAGCTTCTAAAAATAGATGCGCGGCTTGGACTTGATACGTGTGGTACGCCACGCATGGCTTAAATGTAGTAGCGAGGCAGAAACGTGAAAAGTATGGGGTTACGCACTAGTAGGCTACGCAGCCAGACTATTGCAAGTAGGTGTAAGTGTCCTGCAACCTTGCATTCGTAATGCACGCGCCGTCGTATTGCATTATTAATGTACTAGCTGTTAACCCGTCAAAAATGACGTGGGCAAGGGGCTATCTCCGTCCCCGATTTATTGCAAAAGTTCATATTAATACATATAAAAATGTTTCATGTGAAAATGTAAAGCGAATGCGTAGATTACCATTTAGAGTTTGTCCTATGTGCTCACTGGGTGGTCTTTCTCCCTACCCCCCACCGCATAGGCTGCACACCATAATGGAACCTGCGAATACGGTCTGGGCCTACGATTCCATTGGGAATTGATCTCACACGCGATGCGCCCTTCAGTGATACCTACGGCTCCTTTTGGGCATACGGCTCCTTTTCGGCTTACGGACCCAAAGAGGCTTTCTCTCTCACGGAGGGATGAGACTTTTTCTCCCCGCGGGCTGTGCAATGTCAGTTGTGTTAAACGTTAAACTGTTTAAAAAGTCTATTGAACAATGAACAATAAATGGCATTTCAATCTGAGATAAAGTTTGACGCGTTTTAAACACTTTATATTTAATATCTGTTTTGTCAGCCGATAAGTAACGGTTTTCAGCAGGAAAGAGAGTCCTAGAGAGTTCAATCTTGATTCGTTCGCAAGGAAACTTAAAACTTATTTCTTCGAGACGTCGTATTAGTGTAAAGCGCTCTTGCCTTTGACTCTTCGCTCATGTTTTTGCGCTATATAAATTGACTTTTAACCTAACCTAACCTAAATGTCATGCCAAATTCGACTGCACGCTCCTTTTTGTCCTCTTCAATCAGCTGTCGTGCACTTTGTTATGTTCAGTGATGGGCACTAGTTGGGAAAAAAGTAGTTAAACTAAACTTTATTTTTAACTAAATATTTGTAGTTAAACTATTATTTTAACTATTAGTTAAAATTTTCCCAAAAAAGTTTAGCTAAACTTTTTTAAGGTAGTTAAACTATTTCCAACTATTTTGCAACTTTTTTGTAAATTTTTCATTATTCGACTCCTTTCAATTTAACAAAAAGAACTCGCCGTATTTTATGAAGGCTTACAGTGGCGGTTGCAAGAACTCTCGGTGGAGGATGCAATGAATTTCTAGGAAAGATCCAGCCAGTTGTTAAAGGAATTATATGCAAACGGTTTAGAAGGAATCTGTAGATTTGATTTATAAAATACAATGTTCAGAATTAGCAATGCATAAAAGCGATTTTAGTCTGGTTGTACAGAGTCATAGTGCAAAACGAACTGTAGTTAAGTATACTGTTAGACCAAAGTACTACCAAGAAATAAATACCAATTTTTTTCTCAGAAATGCATCAATGCCACACATGCATTTATGGTGGGCTGGTGGAGAGATGCATCCCCAGCCATCCACAACGTAGAACACTAGAACCGCCCCTGAAGACTTATGCAGGAGGTACTTGCATCGAAAAATGTGATTAACTATCAGAAGATTCGACAACAATGTCAGCAACACTAGTGTAATTCATTGTCATGTTTCAGTACAAAGCACAATAAGAAATAAGCAGTATAATAAAAAAGTTGACGAAAATGTAGTTAAACTTTTAGTTGTAACTATTTTAAAAAGTAGTTAAACTATTGCTGTAACTAGTTAAGAAAAAAGTAGTTAAACTATTGCCTCAACTAAATTTTTCCAGTTAAACCAATAGTTATAACTATTTTAGTTAACTAGTGCCCATCACTGGTTATGTTTGTCCCCTTCCTTTTTTCTACGCTGTTCAGCTATCTTCCTTAAAAGACTTCCCCCTGCATTTCTTGACGCATGGCAGCCGATTCTTTACCTTGTGAACGTCACGGCTTTTCAAAGCGAACTGATTTCTGTGCTTCCGTCTCCTCGTTTTCGAGCCTCTTCTGTTTAATTATTTCCTATATTTTGATTGGTTGCACTTGCTTCTTTTCTCATATCAATGGTTTTATGTCTTCGGTTGTTTCGGAAAAGTTATAATGACCAGCGCGAACCGTACGTATTTCGGCATCGTTTGGAGTTCGAAGAAGCCTGTTACAGTCGTCACTCTTACGTGTAAGAAGGGCTGCACCGAGTAACGCGAGTAACGCCACTACATGACTTCAAATTGGAGTCGAATAATTTTTTGGAGTCGAGTACGCGTATAGAATAGCTAAATAAAAAAGCAGCAAATTTAATTAAAATTCGGCCTACCGTTATTTGATGCAAATTATTATTCAGCCTAATTGAAGTTGAATTGATTGTATATGGCTATTTGAGAACTGAGAATGAAAAAAACATTGTAAAGACTAAAGGACATTAACTAAAAATATCCCAGTTAGTTATAGTACTACTACTACTACTACTACTACTACTGCTACTACTACTACTACTACTAGTAGTAGTAGTAGTAGTAGTAGTAGTGGCATTAGTAGTAGTAGTAGTAGTAGTAGTAGTAGTAGTAGTAGTAGTAGTAGTGGTAGTAGCAGCAGCAGCAGCAGCGGCAGTAACAATAGTAGTAGTTGTAGTAGAAATTAATGGGCTTAGGCAGCTAAGAAGGCCAACAGTATTCTAGAATTCAGAATAATAATAATAATAATAATTATTATTATTATTATTATTGTCATCATAAACATCATCATCATCATCATCATCATCATCTGTCTTAGTCTAATAGTTTTTACAATGATAATCAACGTAGGCCTATGTGTCATCGTTTCACAAGCTCCATGTTCCCTTACTGACTGTTCCTCAGTTTGGTGGAATGAAATCTGAAAGATTGTGCAAGAAACGAATCTTCAAGAACATATTGCATTAAGATGTCTGTATGCCTGGAAAATATTTTCTTCCAAGCCTTTGTAATTTCCTAGTCTAGTAGTTTTCTCAATGATAATCAACATATGTGTCATCGTTTCACAGGCTAAAGTGTCACAGAAAAAGATTTTCGAATGATTTTTAATCACTAATTCAATAACATAAGTCAACAGCCAAATTGGTTGAGATAATTATTTTACATGGAGGCTACAATAGATGGTTGTCAATGTTTAGGTTGCATTCAACTTTAGACTCGTCACACTCATTTATAGACAAATAGAGCTTCAAAAATCTTTTAAATTGAGATATTGGATTACAGACGAATTTCACAAAAGAATAAAATCAAAATAAAGAGAAAACTCGAAAATAATGTTCCAATTCAATTTTTTTATTGGTAATCGATTAAAATTCTTCTGGTGACAAGAATGCATCTGATTCTAAATCTTTGCAACGGCTTTCAGGCATTCCACTCCTTCAGCGTCATAAAGCTTCTGTGGAAGTATGATGCTGCCTTTTGAGAAAATAATTAAAACGTCATAATAATTAACATTCCATAGGATATGGATCTTCAATATTAGACAATTTAATGAATAAGTTTCGTTTTATGCTCAATGAAGATTTCCAATATAGGTAAGCTTAATTTCTTAAATGATCCTTTGCCTGTGGGATATTATTACTAATTGCTGCACAAAACAAGAAGCACAAGTATCCTTTAAGAGCGATACCATTAGTCACAGATGCAGTCATCTAAATAAGGAAAGAGGTATGAAAATGAAATCATTTCAATTTTCTACGACTACAGCCAATGTGGTCCTCGTCAATCGAAATATCTAAAATGTGTGTATTTAATATGGAACTTAGGCATTCGACTGTGCGCTAGATTCTGCTCATTTAGGCCTAGATTGCACTTAATGTCCTTTAGGAATGAGACAATTAGTTGCAGATGTAGTCATCTAAATAAAGACATGGATATGAAAATGAAAATCTAAATGTGGATATTTAATATGAAACTTAGGCATTCGACGGTCCGCTAGATGCTGTTCTTATAGGTCTAAATTGCACTCAATATGGCTATGATGTCACTGAAAACTGCATACATCACGAGTACCGATATCAATAACAGTCAGCGTAGCATCCGTTTTCAAGCATAAGGCAGTTCGTGCGGCACATCTGTCCTGCAGGGCAATCGGCATTTTTGGTGCAGGAACCTGAATGAAACATTGTCAATCAATATTGATTGAAGCGAACAATTTGAACATTGCAGTTTACAGTGCATATTCAAATGACAGGACGAAGAACAAGATCAGTGTTTTGTGTCTTGATAAGAATTTCTTTAGATTCATTACCCCGAATATATAAGATTTCATACGCAAATTTATGCTCTATGTTCGTAAAGAAGATCGGGTCTAAATGAACTTCATCATGACACCAGAACATACAAAAATATCGATGCAAAATAATCCTCTGAACTTTCGTCCCCTTTCTCTAAAACCCTCCAATATAATTTATACTCCGTCCCTTAGAAATTAACATCCGGGAAACAAGAGCTCTAATTGAGCATGATGCAAATATTTGGCTGGTTATAGAGTATGCTCCTCGTGTTAATTCTCAATTTCCAGGAAATGAATAAACGAATGAAAAAGAAAAAATGCTGAAGCCACTAAATTATGTCTCTCAATCATATCTGTTCAATGTCGATCTCGATGCTGCTCCCTGATACATTATTACTATTGCCCTGTGTAACATTGTGTCGATTGATTCGATTTAAAACGGGTCTCATGAGTGGCATACAGAGCAACAAAATGAATCCCTGGAAAATGTTGACCTCAGGGTTCGCCTCCTCCAGCATTATTACTGAGTTTTATCCAGTATTAAGCCATCCCCAGCTTTGATGCGTTTCATTTCACACACTGTTACGACAAGCTACGAAAACAGTAATATAAACAGTACGACGTTTAGGATCCATCGAAGTTGCTACATTAATATTCTTTCAAGCTTTCGCCCGAATGCTCTCAGGGATTTTCATACACCACCGGATTGGAATTACACTCCCGGTCTGTGACAGACACCCCTGCCCCTATCTCCACCCAGGGGTGGTGTTGACTATCACCAAAACAGACTTCTTCTCTTTGCATCTCCCTCACCAACTTCCTATAAATTATTGTTACCCCCACGAAGAATTCCTGGAACCGCCACTGGATTATGCCAGAACAGTTGTGCTTAATTTGGATCACAACATTTTTATCTTGAGAAAATCTGCATCCCCTGCTGAAAATTCGTTCCGACGTGCCTGCTTTCGTTGATAAAAAGGCTTATAAACATATTCATGCTCGGAGTAATGGAAGGCGAAAGCATCAGAGAAAGACCACGAACAGAACGGCTAGACAGTATTAAAAATGGCGCAACATGGACACCTGTATGAAGCTTACAAAGCCGCACAAGACAGAGACGAATGGAGAAGGCGAACTAAAATTGCAAAAGATACCAACGGCTATTACACCCATAGAGATGAATGATGATGATGATACCTCTACCCAATAAAACGACTTTAGTGGCAAAATCATTACCCTTAACCGCCACATCACGTGGTCATACTGAAACGCTATAAAAAGCAATTGAACAGCTCCGATCAATATGTCGCTGCTTTATTGTTGACCCTTTTAAAATGGAGGGAGAGGATTAAGGCCCATCGTCTAATGTACCCTATGCTCGTTCTTGTGTGTTCCTATCATTTGCGCCGTTTTGTCGGTAATTATGCGCCCGTTGTCTGTATTTTGAGTTATTTCCTTTGCGTCGTTCTGTCTGCGCCGTTTTAACTTGATACCCTCTTCAGGACGAGCTACGTGGCGAAATAGAGCAAGACGACCCTTGGACAACATTTCAGTTAACTGGGGTAGTGCTGCAGCTTGAGGAGTTCGTTATTTGTGATGAAGTCTTACCAGCGCATTCCCAGGATAATACACAAGTATCTTGTGTGGAAAGGTCTTCAGCAAATAAGGCTCAAGTCAGGGTGATTGTCGAGCGCTTTCAGGTCTCCAGCAAGTAAGGTGCAAGTCAGAGTGATTGTCGACAGATGAAATAAGTTTGATAGGCTAAGAACTAACAGTATACACAATAACCTGCTGCCGGATTCATCGACTGAAGCAGAAGAATGGTCACAATGAGAACCATCGCCAAGAGTTGAACGAGTCCTTTCGCCATTGTAGATCACCGCCAGTCGAACCAACGAATGGAGAGAGAGAGAGAGAGAGTTGCTCAGCGTAGATCGTCAATGATTCAACCAAACACAACGCAGTTTTTTATAGAAAACATTATCAGATGAAACAATGACTGCTTGAAAATTTTCAATGCGCAACAAATTGCCTTGCATAAATTTCTATAAAATCTTTGCAGGAAAAATGCTATAAATTGCAATGACTTCAGACGCCGATAAGGTTCACCTGAACAGGTCCTAAGATATGCAAAGCAGTTTTAATCGATTCGAACTATACTGGAACTGACGTTTGATAGAATAAACAGCTTGCATTATTTATAGCATTTTACTGATAAGAAAGCACTGAACATAACAATAGCAGCAGAAGAATAAGGAAAGGAACACCTGGATACGTCATAAAATACGCAAACCGATTATGAGAATTTGAATATTATAATACTAAGTTCAATCAGTTAACTTCGTAAGGTATGAATGTTGTGCTTGCTAAGATCACGCTGAATATTAGGCCTACCATGTAATGTAATGATTGAAATGTTGAAATGATTATTGCTTTCATTAACAAGTATTTTCTACAAACTTCGACAGAATGGATGTAGCCCGACTGGCTACACAGGGTTTAATCTCACTATAAGACACTTGGTCGTTCGACCTAGATTGTTGGCATAGGTTTTATACTCTATGGCTGACTATCTATCTATGTCTCTTCTCCCTTGGTGTGCCTTGTACTTTTATAAACATTAAACGCATATGTACCATGTACCTATTTTCCGTTTCCCTCCTCGTGTACAGTGTACCTTCCTAACTCTCGTTTACCCGTGTACCTTAGCTCTCCCCGTGTACCGTGTACCAAATCTCTCCTCGTGTACCAGTGTACCGTGTATTTTATATCCTCATGCACTGTGTACCGTCTTATCTCACGTGTACCAGTGTACCGCTCTATGCCTCGTGTACCGTGTACCCTTGGCTGGTACCAGACATTCTACCATAATTTTCTCCTTACCACGCGCCGCGGTCTTATCTTTTGTGGGCAGGGTAGTAATAAATACTTCACTGAAGTATTGAAATACTTTCATAAACACTTGGTTCTCAGGTAGCCTAGTATTTAAATAGTATTTAAATGCCCAAATACCGGGGTAAGTATTTAAATATTGGCATATAAGTCTTAAATACTTTTTTCAATACTTGATAATGTATTTCACACATGATTCGCCACAACCGTATTTTTGTGTAAACAAATGTATTTATTTATTTATTGACAATTTATATAGCGCAGTACGCAAGGCTAAGGCTTACAACAATAGCGCTTAACACAGTTCATATCCAATATTAAATAAATGTGTCTTCAGATTTCTAATGAAAAGTCCAGCTGAGACTGCTCCAGTCACATTGTCTGGAAGAGAGTACCACAGGGCGGGATTCCCCCGCGCGAATGATCTTTCCCCAAACTTAGGGGTCTTGGACGTGGAAGGGACCAACAACTGCACTCTCCCACTGTACCTAAGAACCGATCTCCTCTCGATCACAGTCGATCTTCGTACAAGCACAGTTAGATAATCAGGACAGGTTGGATCGTTTAAAGCCCGAAACGTAAGCCAACAGCGCTTGTAGATAATGCGCTGTGGAACACGGAGCCAGTAGGCGATAGCCGATAGTGTCCTGCAACCTTGCATTCGTAATGCGCGCAGTATTTCTTTACCATAGAAGTATTCTAACAGTTAAGAACACAAGACTGATTGACTGAGCATAAATTACGTTAACGGTAAAGGTAGTCCCGTACTCGAACGACCGTAGGGTCCCGCGCTGATCTCCATCTGGGTACTAGGCAAGCAGCGACGCAGGTGCGTTTTACCTTCGCAACTTAGCGCTGCTACCAATTTATCGACGCCTAGGCGATGAACGGCTTGGCTGGCCGCCGGCACCACGACTAGCTCCGCGGATGGTCTACTAATAGCGTTACCAGATTAATTTAAGGAGATCGCGTTATATTTAATTTATTTTTCCTGTCAACACGATGTCCTGGCAGCCAGTTCTCGCTTTCCGCACAGTGGCAGCTAATTACCGAGAGTCCAGAAGAATTCTGAGTGGTCGGCAACCCTACCATTGTATTAAGCTGGAGCATCATTAATCAATATTTAGATTAACAGGAATACTGCCTTTAGAGATCACTTGATTCTAATAGATCATTGCTGCAGCGTTCTAACCATGTTAAAATAGTATAGATGTCCCTGTTGTCACAAAAAAACAGAATGGATATTTGAAACTAGAGAACATACTGGAGTAACATTTTCACCTTCCTGAATTGACTCAACATATGTTTATAGAAGGAATCAACATTGTGCCCCAAAACAAACAATCTTGTGATTGATAAAATTATCCCTCCCTCCTCAACCCTGTGCCTACTTTTCTCTATCGCAACACGCCTCTATTTCGGGACAACATGTATCCATGTATTCATGTATCCAATGGTGCAATTTAGAGTTTTAGAGTTAGTCTTGATATCAGTTTAACAAATAATTCTTCAGTTTTCGAAATTTGACAAAATCTGAATTTTCCGGATGATTTGGACTGAATGCAACAAATAAAAGTGTAATATTTAGCAAATTAACCTCTCTGCAACAAGAAATCTCCAAAAATTTCCATAACAAAATTGTTTTTCAATATCAGAGTTTGCCAGATTTAAATAATTTATGGTTATACATTTGCAACTGAATTAATTTAATATATACCTATTGTTACATCAGGACTTCGAATAAAACGACATAATATGGAAGAATAGCTACTACTGTATATAAATACATATAATTGCATATTGATTGTATTCGTAAAATGCTTGGATTGAATCCAATACATAATATTGTTTCGAATCGTCAACACTCTTTTACACTTCGGTTCTCTAGGAAACCACTTTATTTTGTCAATTGTATATGCTGTCTGCGTTTGCGAATAAAGATTCCTATTACGTTGAGAACAGAATGTTCGATTAATAATTATTAATTCATTTAGGCACTAATAAATCTTGGAAGTCGTAGAATTTCAGTGAGATTCTTCAGTCAAAGAGCTCTCTTAATTTTCATCTCAATATAATCACGCAAAGGCAAATGATCATAATGACACCGATGACAAATCCAGCAATTGACAGGCCGTATGAAGCATTCCTGTACTCTATGGCTTTGGTTCTGTCCCCGGACATTACCAATCGTCGCCCAACTCCTAAAAATAACGAAAACGATCGCTTATCTATTTATTGGATGGTTAACTATTTAATAGGCATACTACTACTACTACTACTACTACTACTACTACTACTACTACTACTACTACTACTACTACTACTACTACTACTACTACTACTACTACTACTACTACTACTACTACTACTACTACTACTACTACTACTACTACTACTACTACTACTACTACTACTACTACTACTACGTATAATAATAATAATAGGCTAATAATACTGCTTATAATAATAATAATAATAATAATAATAATAATAATAATAATAATAATAATAGTAATAATAATAATACTGCTACTACTATGTAGGCCCTACTACTATTACTTATAACAATAATAATTATTATGATTATGATTATGATTATGCTTATGCTTATGATTATGCTTATGCTTATGCTTATGCTTGTGCTTGTGCTTGTGCTTGTGCTTGTGCTTGTGCTTGTGATTGTGATTGTGATTGTGATTGTGATTGTGATTGTGATTGTGATTGTGATTGTGATTGTGATTGCGATTGCGATTGCGATTACGATTACGATTACGATTACGATTACGATTACGATTACGATTACGATTATGATTATGATTATGAATATGATGATTATGATTATGATTATGATTATGATTATGATTATGATTATTATTATTATTATTATTATTATTATTATTATTATTATTATTATACTGTAATTACTCGTCGATTCGAAGTCCTTGCATGGTTTGTCTTAAGGATTATAGGTGGTCTGTTGAATTGATCTACGTTTGCTAATGTTTTAATGTAGTCTCAGCTTGCACTAACAATAGTGACTTTGTGATAGCGATTTCTTATTCATATCGACATAACGACATAAAATTAACGAATATCTGTCGTCCATGTGAAAGGTAAGATTAATATTCACTAGAATTGCGAAACATTGATATAATAATAATTATGAGTACTCATAATTATAAGTACTCGGGTCCACCTGGCGGTTCCTCCCCCGTCAAAGACGGCCAAATTTGGAGAAAGATCCGTCACTCGTGGGAATCCAATTTTATGGAACTTGTTACCAGACGAAGTAACTAAAGAAACGAAGCCTGATTCGTTTGCAACGAGACTAAAGACACACTTATTTAAGATCTCGTATAAGTGTAATGTGTGAAGCGCTTCGCTAAGCCTGACTTTAAATAAGCGCTATATAAGTTGACATATTGACATATTGACATATGAAGATGTGTTTCAAAATTACTCACTGGCCATTATGAGAGCGGCTATCCCCGCGGTGGGACAAACTAGCGTCGAGAAAATCGCCAAAGCAATGGCTCCGTAAATTGAGCCATCCACATCGCTGCTTTCAAAGCTTTCAGGGTTAACGGGCGGCTGGGCAACAATGTAGATCACCTGCGGCTGCTGTTGTATTGCCTGAGATCGCTGTGGCAAGTAGTAATGCTGAGGATTAGGATAGGTGTCGCCCTGTTGCCTCTGAACACGTGGTCCTCCGTTGTAGCTGTATGTTGGAGCCGAAGGAAATGCCGACAGAACTATTGTGTGGATGCGGAATGTGGTCATGATTAAGATAATCGAATGAGTGATTTAAATACGCTGGGTTAATGTGGGCGTTATCCGAATGAATCCTCGTCCTGTCCCAAGTGTTCTCTTGACCATAGGTTGACATCGGCTGACTTGATTGTTCTCCATGATTGGGGTTTGGTGTCTTGGATGGAACACAGATTGGATCGTCTATAAGGTATGGGAAGCAGTCTTCCGAAGGCTCGTAATATGAGCGACGTTTCGAAATGGCGGGGAAAGAATCCAAAGGCAATTCATCAGATATAATCTTATTCTCGTCCGTGGTGTTCCATTGGTCTTGGCTGTCCGCCATCTTTAAATTTAACATTCTGTCATTTGTTTGTCTAACAATGACTCTAAATGGCGAATGTTTCGCCACAGATCCAGTTTTTGAGCTGATGATCATATTAAGAACATTCAAATGTTAGTTGCTCCATGTCGTAGCTTTTACGATTCATATCTTCCGAATCAATCAATCAATCGCTCATTATCTGGGCAGAGTTTCAAACATTTTGCCTCCAAGAAAATAATTCAAAGGCCAATATGAAAGCATTTCACTTAGTATTTTGTTTATGCGATCGTCAGCAACACGGTTCAGGCAATGCGTAGGCACACTCTCTGACAGCTTTAACAAGGAGGTGCCCATTCCGAGCGATTGTAAGCAAACCTGCTGGCTTCTCTGTGAGACTGAGGCTCAGGGTTTCACACACACACGCACACACACACACGCACATATTTATATATATATATTGATTTTATGTTGTTGATCTAACGTTTTCTCGGGCGTTCTTTAGGTCTTTGCCAGTGGGCAAAGCCATGTAGGACGCCAAATATCGTAGACGGTTGGAATTAATGTGTTTGACATGGCCGAAGTATCTCAGTCTGCCTGGCCGAATTCAATCCACTACAGCTGTGTGCATATTAATTTTGTGACACTGCGAATGTCAATGATGCGTATGTGCTATCTTCTGGATACCTCTAATATACCCCTGAGGCGGTCATGAGTTGTTTCCACTTCGTTCTGTCTTCAGCAATCCTTTTTAGTCTTCCGTAGTTCTTTTCCTGTATGTGTTCCTTAACGTCGTCCAGCCAGTCTCTTCTAGGTCTTCATCTGGCCCTGTTTCCCTCATATCTGCCCTCTAATAGGACTCTTGCTTGTTCTGTGCTTGAACTACGCATTATGTGTTCATGTCTCAGAATTGTATAAAAGGACGCTTAGGACGGGTGCCTTGTATATTCTGCTATTTGTTGTGAGGCTAATGCTTTTGCTCTACCATATTACTGTATATCAGCTGTAGTGGATCGGATTCGACTAGGCAGACTGAGATACTTCGGCCATGTCAAACACATTAATTCCAACCGTCTGCCATATCATATCATAATGACTGGGAAAGTAGATGTGCCATACGATTGATTCTTTACATTGGCACACTAACATCACAAAGGCCAAAAATGCAAATTGTTTAAGCAGATGGTGGGTCCAAGAAAGAAATTTTTGTTAGTACAAGGGTTGTGGACAAATGGAACAGTTTGGACGAGGTGGGAGTGACATTTGAAACAGTAAACGGATTCAAAGGCTATCTCGGAAAACTAGGTTATGGTTATTGAATGCGCAGAGTTGCTTCAGTGGTTTTCACACAGGCTTGCTTAGCCTCCTAAACCACTTAAAATCATCTTTAAACTCAATTTTGAACTGACTGTATTATATAAAAAATTATTGTATGTAATATGTATGACGTTGAAGGAATGAATGAATCTGAAATCATGTGCATTTCACCTACCTTGAACTAACTTCTTGATTGGAATTTTGGACGTCGTTTCAACCCAGGCTTGGATATTTCAAATTTTTCGATTCTTCGCAACGGTGGACTACAGACCGATTGGTTAAACAGCTATTGACTACAACAGTTGATGGAGAGACACAAAGGCAGGCTTAGAATCTCGTAGTCTCTTGGCAGACGCTTTCTTAATATAACCCTATTACTAAGCAAGGCGTTAGGGCCACGCTGACGGTCAGTTCAGCATTGGCGGCAGACATTGTTTGCTCGCTTAACATGCTGACTGCTGAACAATCAGAAGCCTTTGAACCGGCACCTTCCTACTCGAACGCTACTCGAACGCTTAAGAACACCTATCATGTTTTGTCACATGACCTGAAATGGTTGACGGTATTGCAATTGCAACTGCAGTACCATCACCATTGTATGCCTTAGAGCTTAGAGGTTTTAGTGCTTTGGCTTTTTGATGTCGATTCTCCATCCCACTGCAGAATCACTATCACTGACCATTCTTTCCAAAGCAACTGCAAGGACTCCATTGTAAATCTGATAATTCCACAACATTCTCGATCTACCAGATCTTCCTCTCATGTAACTCTCCTTCGACCTCTGAATCAATCATCTCTCAAAATTTGCATCCGTGCTTTTCCATGCGCTGCACCAGAACTTTAGAACTCAATATTCCAGCATCCCTCCGCTGTCTACACCATGGTCAAATAACAAATTCTGAGTCACAATTTTCTCTCCTTCTTGCCACATCTCCTCTAGTTTTTCTTTCAAACTCAAATAATTTCTCTTCAAAAAATCATTTCCTCCATACAGCTGTAACGTCCCAACCACTGGCCCTTTTGATTAAATGACCCTGCATGAACGACAAAATCTGTGGCTATAGCTACTTTATTTTTAGATTAAGCGCATAGGAATAAGGAGCAACTTCGGTGCTTCTTTTGAAAGCGTTATAGAAATTAACGAGATGTTACTTACTTAAATCCCAATAATGCTTTTGTTTAAATTTCTATTCGCCTATACGAGGTATCGGTTACCACCGTCGAAAGGGTAAATTGAAATTGCCCCAGAGCTATCAACGGGTTAGGATTAGTTTTGTGAATTTTTGAACTAGGAAGGAAAACTGCTCATCTAAAATTATGGTGCGGTACTTAGTCTAGCAGCTGTTGCCCCTACAACGTCGTCGTTTTATTAATTTCTACTGTGCTCTACGCACTACGCCAATCTACATCAAACTATATTCGGTTTGCATACGTTTCGGTAAATAACCGTTGTTACCGAGGTCCCAGTAGCTGGTCATCCTACAGACAAAATCTAGCCTTCAAACTAATCACATGAATCTTTTTGAAGTACTGTATCTCTTTCGCTCTCTGCAACATCCACACTTGGTCTTAAGGAAGTTATTGCCGATTACATCGTTTCTTTAATAATTAATTGATTAAATTGCACAGACTCCGCATAAGAAATGATCTTTATTAAATAGAAACTACCCATCACGCATTTTGCCAAGTGCAATCATTTCTTAGCAGTTTATTTAAATTTTAAAAGATGTAAGTTATATGTCAATATACTTTGCTGATATCTGGTTGAATGACTTATGTCAGTATACTTTGCTGATTGCTGGTTGAATGAAGCTGTATGATGTTGAAAGCAAAAAGGATATAAAAAATTAAGTTGTTAAACAGAAGCAGTTTCATTTAACACTAAGCAGCATATGTTATATGGTATATAAGTCACATTCGCGGAACAAGGCGGATATTAAATGGCAGAGGAATTTGGAAAACCCCAATCGGTCCAAGAGGCTTTGCTTCGACCTTATTTTGACCCTCTGGAGGTAGAATTATGAAATTTTGAACAATGGCGGTCAGAACAAGGAATATTTCAGTACGAGCCAAAACTTCTCCCAAACACGATCGACGACCTGCAAAGTAAAAAACTTGTGCAGAATATCAGCTGTAAGTTCCACTTGATAATGAAATAGTGAAACCAACATTTTTAAGTTTCGTATATTTCTATGGTACTCCATCAAAGTGCACACACTGAAACGTTGCTCAGAAGCGAATTATTGATAATACCAGCTGTTTGCCACTGTGATCAGTGTTTACGTTGATCGCATTGCGATATTCTTCAGACTTTTCAATCAAAATATGCATTAAAACCAAACATTCGTAAAACAGTAACTCAGACCTGAAAGAAATTGATGCAATATCAAACAAACAGATTTTAAATTGTGTCATAGAAAGTAAACAGTTACCAAGTCCAAACGAAATAATACGATCTTTGCCGATGACATTGTTGTCTTTATCCAAGAATCTTTCGGGACGGAATTCGTTCGGGTTGTCCCATGCTTTGGGGTCCATGTGGGCTGCGTAAATATTGGTCAATGTCTAAAAGCATATTGCAGATATAAAACTGAGGGAGAACGGCAACGGAATCCTTTTAAATTCTCCGATGGGAGAGAGGAAACCAGCAGCTGACATCGGTTCCAATTTAATCAATTCTAAAACTTCTATAGCGCCACTTCATGACTGACAGAATCATCAGTCGATGGCACACCAAATCAAAATCACTCAAGAACAATGTGAAATTCATGACACCCGGCCCGACGAAAGGTATATATGCTCATTTGGTGATTGGGCGATCGTCGCTAGGCTGTGATAACAGTGATATAGTCTAAAATATTCTTAAAATTCAAGATTTTATCTGCATCATTGAAAATTTTTCATAACGCTCATCTTATTTCATTGCCGGGTCTGGCCAATTTGGTCTATAAAAAGGGTGGCAGTAGGCCTATATCTACAGTGCATACTAAGTAGTAAAGTCCTTCCCGAGCTCTCAAGGCTAATTTTGATGCTCCTGAGGTGCGCTAATCTCAGTTTCATGTGTCTGAACCAGATGACTTATGCAAGTTATATGATACTGGACTAATGTTATCACGTTAGCGCGCCTGTTTACTTCGCACTTAATGCAATGTAGCATTTGTATAGCGCATCTTACATTTCTACTCAGTGGCACTCCTGGCATTGGAGTCGCATGATAAAGTAGTGGGACGTTAGCTTTTGCATTGAACAGATCGAGGGAGTAAGAAGTGAGAGACCCCAATGGATGGGTTCAAGGCATTCCAGAGGGAGGGTCCAGTCACTGCAAAAGCCCGACGCTGAGTAAGAGCAGAGCGTGATCTGGGGATCATAAACATTCATCCGATCAGTGGATTTAAACCACTAATCGATGGTCAACGCCATCTGGCGAATGTAGGCTGAGTCGGTTCCAGCGAGATTAGATCCCATGCTCGGCATCGTGTCTGTCTATCGTGTTGCCATTATTAGTTGACTATTGCCTGGCTGATCATATATCTTTCCCATAGCTAATTTAAGAGAGGCTGAGCGCCTAAGAATAAGCAGCTACTGTTGTGCTGCTCTCCAAGGCGCTATAGAAATCCACGAGATTTTACTTACTTAAAACCTTTAAACAAGAACAGCTTGCCACTGCTTTCAATTGACCTGCGTTTTAACTTCACAGACTACGGCTGTTACCAATTTAACAACGCCTAAGCGATGAAGTGCTTGGTTCATCCCAACTCCACGACTCGATCCCAGGACATTCAAACCATCTACAGTCAGTACGAGCTATACCTAGCACCCTGAACTACTTTTAACTACCCAGTACGCTGGTATATTGATATATGTCGTAGGCCTCAAAGCTAAGTAACCGTGAGACTCCTAGGAGCGGCGGCTGACCTCCGGTTCTTTACCCTCAGTCAAGTGTCTGGTGCAAGTTACGCGAAACAGTTTTAGTGTTTTCGTGTAAGGCGCCTGTTCACTTTGCGGCTAAACCACTACTCATTTGCCACCGCCATCTGGCGAATGAAGGCTGAGTCGACCTCAGGGCTCCTGCGGATTTGAATCCGCGACCTTCTGCTCTATCGTCCAACGCTGTTACCTCTCCGAAAACTTCCCGTCCAGGGATTTATACATATATACACAACAGTGGTTCTCACACAGGGCAGTCCATACTGGACCACTTTAAACCTGGTTATATTATATCAGATTATTATATTATATTCACCTTTGCAGCTAGGATTAATCATGGAGTCAACATACACTGGACCTCTTCCAGAGAATGTGGATGCATGGTTGATGCATGCGTCACGTATCGAGTCTTTAGTATTCAAGACTAGGATATTTCTGAAATTCATATTAACCCTTTAACTGGAGATCCCGGATATATCTGTCCATTTTACATTGAGTTACAGTTAAATACACGGTTAAGGGGTTAAGAACTGATTGTCTAAATTATTCAATGCAATAATGCAGCACTTCCCAACCGGTGGTACATGTACCCCTAGGGGTACATCAGCTGTTGCCAGGGGGTACAGTCAAATTGTTGAAATAGTAAATATTTTCTCCGAAATTTCGTTTAAGAATGTTAAATATTGACAACTCTACGGCAGTTCAATATAGCGGCCGGCTGAATAACAGATATGAGACTACAAATTAAAGCGCTATAATAATACCATAGTTGTGAAGTTCGTTTTTGGTCGGTCCTGGGTTGGGGGTACAAGCGGCGAAATTTTTGTGGCTGGGGTACAATTTAAAAAAGGTTGGGAACCAGTACAATAATGCAATAGATACGTATTAAAGTCATGGTATACATTTTAAAAAACATTCGTAATTATTATCAGCTTGCTGTTTTCGCATTTAAAATTAGCCATCAAACGTTAAATCAATGTTTTTCCCATGGCTCTCTGCATCGTTCCAATGTTCACTGTCGATCTAATTTAATTAAAACATTTCGTACTATTGAAACAACGCATTTGTCTTACTTAGGTCCAACTTTGAATGTAAATATTGGACCGAGTTTATGTGATGACTTCAGAAAGAAGTCTGCAATATTGTTGAAATCTCGTAGGAAAGGCAAAGATCCAACGAGCGGTAGAGAAGGAAAGGCAGGAGGATGTTCATGGTTGGCTTTTCCGTGATATTTCCACCAATATAAGAAGCCAAACGAAGCCGCAAAGATTCCGAGAAAAAGATAGACGTCAGCAGCGATTTCCATCCTCTGTAAAATATATTTATTTCAACTCAACTTATAACATACATACATACATTTAGTAACAATCCAGAATACCTAGCGCTAATATACATTTAGTAGGACTGTAAATTAGTATTTTAGTTTCATTCCTAATTTAGACTCACACAAGAAATCATTACAAAAAAGTATGTGCTAAACAATGTTGGCAAAAATAAGTATATTAAAAAACACAAAATAGCAAATTAACTAGGCTAGGACATACATAACAATGTGCGATAAAATGCTCAGAAACAAGTAGCAGTGTATGAAAAAAGATGCCCTAAGGAATAGCGATATCCCGAAAAATAGGCAACTCAATTTTTAGTAATATCCTACTATTAGCATATTGGTAAACCACAATACTCAAAATCATTGTTAAATAACCAAATGCAATACCACTCGACAAGATTCGCTGATTCGTTACTAAATGTTACTAGAACTGACACTGATGAAATAATCGCTAAAGTTGCAGACCTGAAACTCCGGCACACTTTTCTTCTTCTGTCCGCATGATCTTCCAACGTAGGCCTACTGACTACCTTCAAATAAAAAGGCCAAATATAACAGACGACCAAATTCCAAAGGAGTAGGGTAGCGATGCTCTACTAAGATCAGTAGAAATATTAAGCACAGCTACGGTTCAAGGACGTCTGGATAATAAATCATCTTGCATATTTATTCTATTTACTTCAAAGTGTCCTAAAAACTGATTGACTTCACATTGAGACAGCCTAATACTGTTGAAGTAACTGTTCAAAGTCTGTAAGGGTGTAAGAGAGAGATCGAGTTCGTTGTCATAAAGAGTTGACTGAACTGATATTTGGAAACACACAAATGCAAGAGGAGAGACGTTTAAGTGTGAGAGGATAACTACTAAGAGGTAGATTAGGCTTCGTGACAGGTTCATTGTGAAGAGGATTAAACTAAAAAAGAACTGCGGGAAAATGATAAAGGCCTTAATATGGAGTTTTGAATGAGTTTAATTAAACGAAAGGCCACAGAATGTTCAGCGAGGCTAACAAAGAAGCCACCGCCGGTTCAAAATTAGTCATAATATAATATATAATATAACAAGGTTTAAAGTGGTTCAGTAGGGACTGCCCTGTGTGAGAACCACTGTTGTTCCCGTCCAATCTAATACCCTAGACTACTGAGGTTTATTTTGAACTCGTTTACAGTTGTAGCCATTACTATCCCCTCATCCAGCTCATTCCATCTGTCCACCACTCTTGCACTAAAAATGCTGTTTATGTCTCCCAACCCGTTTCTTGAACAGTTTCATGTTGTGTCCTCTGGTTCTATCATACTGCTTCATTGTAAAAATCTTTCTCTTGGCATTTCCACTTTGTTTGTTAGTATTTTGTATGTCTCGATCAAATCCCTCTCTCTCTTCTTTTTCCAGGGTTGTCAATCCACAGTGATTTAGCCTTTCCTAATAGGTTAGTTTATGATATCCCTGATCATTTTTGTTGCTCTGTGTTGCACTCTTTCTAAGGTCTCTATGTCTTTCTTCAGGAATGGACACCATGCTTGAACACAATACTCTAAATGTGGACGTACCAATGTCTTGTAAAGTCTTATTATTACATCCTTCTCTCTGCTCACTATCGTTCTTTTGATCATACCTAGAATTTTGTTGGCCTTATTAGCTGCCTCTGCACATTGCCTAGATGGCTTTAAGCTGTTATGCATGATGACCCCTAGATCTTTCTCCTCGTTTGTAACTTTTAGTCCCTTCCCACATAACTTAAATTCATGATCTGTTCCTTCTTCCCAATGTGCATCACCGAGCATTTATCTGTATTAAAAAGCATTTGCCAATCTGCCGACCACTGGGATAGTCTATTAAGGTCTTGTTGTAAAATTTTTTCTTCTGTTTCACTATCACTCTGTCCACACAGTTTTGTGTCATCAGCGAATTTTGAAATTTTTGACATTATATCATCATCGATGTCGTTGATGTATATTAAAAACAATAGAGGCTATTTATGCGTAATATAGCTGTAGCGGTCAAATTGACCGCAGACGTCCTTATAAGCTGAGTTAAGGAGACTTCTTCATCCTTCTAGTGTCAAAATCTCGTGGGTATTACATCAACGATGTTGGCTACATCTGTTTCCATAAGCACATTTATTTTGTCGGAAACTAACTAACACCGCAAAGCAACACCGTGTGACAATATGTAGATGTTAAATGACTTTGGGCATATTGTAAAAGTGGTGCGATTTGTAAAAACACTAGACTCGAAGATACCTAGTAAGGGGCTGTCCATTAATTACGTCAACAATTTAGGGGGAGGGGGTTTGACAAAGTTTGACAGTTGTTGACAGGGGAGGGGGGTCAAGAGAAGTTGACGTCAACAATTTCACTTTTACAAATAATCAAAAACTAGGAAATTTCATGGAATACTACTTATTATAATGGAAAACAGCATGGCAAAAAAGGTCATAACCATCACATTTTGACACTCGACGAGCAAAAAAGGGGAAAATGGTCATCATCGCAAAAAATATTAACCTTGTTATTGGGACCTGTCATTGATCTGGGAGGAGGGGTCAAAAGTTTTTGACGTAATTATGGGGGTAACTGAAAGTTGACAGTTGTTGACAAAGGGGGAGGGGTCAAATATTGCCAAAAAATTGTTGACATAATTAATGGACAGCCCCTAAGATAAGCCTAGATGTTCAAATTTTCATTCAATGCAATTTTTAATTGTAGAAACAATCTTAAATTCACTTCCACAGAATTAGTCCAAGCACAACAACTATCGTGTCCCTAGACAGTAGGCAGTGCGAACCTTGAGCGGTAAGCCTACAGCTGCTTGGCAAAGAGCTATGTTTCGATGGCCACATTCCGCAAATCACAGGCCAGCCTTTGAAACTAAATATTGTTTTACACCCTTGGATGCTGCAACCAAAGTTCTACAATACATATGACATAACCACCGTACATAGAATTAACGATATTCAGAGGTTCGCTTTTTAGGACCACGGAAAACTGAGATTGTGCAGTTATATGGCTACAAACCGCATATAAATGACAATACAAATATGTTTCTTTGCTACTATACTGATATTACAAGCAAACAGTGTCAGTTATTATTATTATTATTTCTAGACAATTTTTCCAGCGCAGTAAACAAGGCTAAGGCCTACGACAAAAGCGCTTTAACATAATTCTATCAATAAAATCCGATATTAAATAAGTGTGTTTTTAAGTTCCTAAGAAAGGATTCCGCAGAGGCAGCTTCCGACACAACATCAGGTAACGAATTCCAAAGTAACGGATTCCCTTTGGAGAATGACCTTTCTCCAAACTTGGAGGTCTTTGACGGAGGAGGGACAAGCAGCAGGACTCGACGACTCGACCGAAGCTTCATTCTCGACTCATTTGACGTCGTTCGCTGCACCAGTGCACTCAGATATTCTGGGCAGTGTGGATCATAAAGGGCTCGGAAAGTGAGCCAACAACGCTTGAAAACAATACGCTGTTGAACGCGTAACCAGTGGAGGCGGTCTCTCAGCAGTGGCGTGATGTGGTCATTCCAGCGACAACCGAAGACCACTCGTGCTGCCAGATTCAGTACGGACTGAAGTCGATTTAGCTTGTTTTCCGGTAGGCCTAGCAGGACACTGTTACAGTAGTCCATTCTTGACAAGACGAAGGCCCGTACAAGCTGAACGGCCGCACTCACCGTTAGGTAGCGCCGAACCAGCTTGACCCTCCGTATCTGGTAATGACAGCATCGGATAACGTTGTTGGTGTGTGCATCAAACGATAGCGTTTCGTCCAAAAGCACACCTAAGAGACGCACACTCGCCACAGGAACAATAGTAGCATCACCCACAGTGAAAGGGACTCGACTCAAAAACTTCCTTCTTTCTGGAGTGCTGATCCAGAGGAATTCCGTCTTGTCCGGATTCAATGCCAGACGATTTTCTTCTGTCCATTTGATGATTGCAGATATGCAATTCATGAAGGACATCCGAAGTCGCTCTGTATCCGACGGCATGCACGAGGAATAAATTTGCCCATCGTCAGCATAGGAGTGCGATGACAAGCCAAAAGCCTTGACGATTGAGCTAATGTCCGCAACGTATAAGATGAAAAGTAAGGGACCCAGGACTGATCCTTGCGGAACTCCATGGTGGACTTGGCTCTTCTGGGACATTAGACCATTACACCATACAGCTTATGTACATATGCATACATCAGGCCTGTATATTATGCCAAATGTTATGAATTAGTCTCAATTAGGTAGCCATGTCAATCACATTTCTCATTCGACACTGAGCACAATCCATTACAATTCCTTCCACAAGGCAAGCGTTGAAAAATGAAGTAGCGCGGTATTTCAGAATTCAAAAGGTAACCCCATTAATTTGTTTTCCAAAGACGGGTGGAAATTAAGTCAAAGACAATTTTCAAAGTTCATATCAAAGGCGATACGTCAATTCAAAGTAAGTAAGTAAGTAAGTAAAGTCAAGATTAATGTGGTGACTAGTCGACACATAACTAAATAACTAAATACAGTAACTAGTTCTGAATAGCCAGGACTTGAGGCGTTTCTTGAATGTGTCGAGTGATGGAGACTCCTGGATGTCAGCGGGAAGCGTGTTCCAAGCGCGCGCAGCAGCTACCGGAAAAGTTCGATCACCGACAGTGACGAGACGCGTCCTAGGGACAATCAGTTCAGCCGTAGTGGAGGATCTCAGTCTTCTACGGCTTTCGAGATCCGAGACGCTGCGCAACTCGGTCGCCAGATAGTTCGGTCCTGTTCCGTGCAGACAACGACAAACGAGACTAGATAGTTTAAACTTAATGCGCTCTGGCACGGACAGCCAGTGTAGATCAATAAGTAGCGGAGTAACGTGCTCGCAACGCGCAGACCGATGAAGGACTGACTGCAGCCTACCGAGTAGATAAGCAGGCGATCCAGCGAGAACGGCATTTCCATGTCTAGTCTGGTGAGGACTAGAGCTACAACCAGCGTCTTGAGGACGGCTTGGGAGACTGAGTTCAGAAAGGAACGAATTAATAGTCACAAAATAATATTAATAGTCACAAAATAATATTAATATGCATAGAATAATCTTAATAGTCGCAAAATAATATTAATAGTCACAAAATAGTATTAATAGGCATAAAATAATATTAATAGGCACAAAATAAGATTAATAGTCACACAATAATATGAGCACGATGGTATGAACAGTTGAGTTCTGAACCACTTGAAACTTTTGGATACAGGGTTTGCAATAACGTTATGCAAGGAATTACACAGATCAAGGCGACTGATAGTTATCAAAGGTGTCCCCAGTAAGGATGAGGGTTGATTTAAATATCTTAAATTTTAAGAAACTTTCCAATTAGCAAACGAGTGGCTTTGGAAACTTTAAAAATGATATCATTATTAAAAATTTTTCCATCATCAAAAGCATTGAACAGCTGGCTATCACCAGCATAAAAGGCAATCAAAAGACACCTGAAGGAAATTATCCAAGTGCCATTTTGTTTCAAATGGAGGGGAGAGATACATCAACACATCTGTGGTGAACAGTAGGCCCAATGCTTAGTTTAACTAACTTCACTGCAATTGTTAGTAAAACTATACTGCAGTTCAGTGAACCACGTTAGATTTGTCTACACTATGTTCATATTTGAATACATTGAATACATTCAAGTCTTATATGATTGTACATTGTACAACACATACGTCAAACGCAAAACACGACGTTTGTTGTCGAAAGTTAAAACAAAATCTCATAAGAAACGATTGAGGTAAATTTGTATCAAATATCATCATTAAATTTAGTATTGTGTCAGATGCGTGGTATCAAGCGAATATTGAATGGCAAAGGAGCCATGACCAATCCAATAGGTTCGATAGGTTTTTCGTCGACCCTCTCTTGACCTTCTGGTGGCAGAATTATGAAATTCTGAACAATGGCTGTGAGAACGAGGAATATTTCAGTACGAGCCAACACTTCTCCCAAACACGATCGACGACCTGGAACAAGAAAATTCTGAGATAATCGAAGATAATTATTATAAAAGGTTTACTGTATGGACATTAGCTAGCAATGAAACGGTGTCAAAGAATATTGACACTGTAGGCTATTTAAATTTATTAGTGAACTGTGCCAAAGTGCTCCTCTTTATGAAGGCATTTGCGTTAATGATGTTTGTGTGTTGAACCTGTCTCGATATCTCATTTTGTGACTATCATATCTAAATGATCACAAATTTAGCGAAAACGGCGCAGAAATTATTATTCAGCTTTGGATATTGCAAGAAATTTGAACTCGATATGCATTTTCTAATATTACACCATTCATTTAGTCGTGTTAACGCTCGTACCACCCCAAAAGTCCAACCTGCACTTCATAGCAGTGGGGTGTGACAGGTAGAATAGAAGGAACAAGAGGAATGGGGCGACCGAGTAGAAGCTGGATGGACGACATCTTTGATTGGACAAACACAAAGAACTATTGAGCCCTAAAAGGAGCGGCAGAAGATAGAGAGAATTGAAGGAAAATGACTGTTAACCCTCTGATGGAGGGCGACATATAGGCTAAAAAAGAAGAGCGCTCGTTTGAATTCGTATTTGAAATCAGGAATAGACTGGAATATTGAAGCAATCATATTTCGGATTTTCGTTCATGCGTTTTCAAGATCTTTAACTACGCCAGCCTCCTAAACACCTACATATCCTCCATGTACAGTGTAGGCATCTCATGTGAAGCGTGAATTTACCGAGTCCAAAGGGAACGATCCTGTCTTTGGCGATTAGTTTGTTCTCCTCATCCAAGAATCTTTCCGGTCGAAATTTGTTTGGCTCCTTCCATACTTTGGGATCCATGTGTGCAGCGTATATATTGGTTAACACCTAATGAAAACAATACAGAATTGAAGTCACGATAGCTTATTTGTGATCTAATTTTGAAATTAGAAGAATTGTAAGAAATGTATAAAAATCGCGTCAGCCAAAAATAGACATTAAACTAATCACCTATACTAATATTTTGCGTTTTAATAGCAAAAAGAAGTGCAAGTCATCACCGAATCTTCCGACGTTTCCTGCGAATTTTTGCCACAATCTATGTACGCTGTACAGTGTACATGTCAAACATTATTGATATTGCATAAGGATAAGATTATATAAAGGCTTATACTGATAAAATACCGACAGCTTTAGCGGTTATTTTAGTCAAAGCGTCCGTTATAATAAGATTGAAACCAAAAGCGACGGTGAAATGCCTGGTATTTTAAAAGAATAATATTAGCCATTTTCTGCGCAGTAAAACCTCATCAGATTTTCATAGGTAAAAATTGCCGACAGCAACTTTTAGCTACTCTAAAATGTCAGATTTCTTATCTTATATGCTTATATTGTTTTTCATTCAATCTGTGAGCAATAGATGCCAATGTGAGTTTCTAATGGCTTAGGTCCGCCATCCAAGAATTGTGTATTATTTAAGATCATTATATTCTCAGGCATATAAAGATTATAATGACAACAGTTTAGTTAGGGCTACAGCATCTCATAACCATCGACTTACTCGCGTGAATTTTATTGAAGCTTATTTACACAGGAATTATGTAACTATAAAACAGTAAAAAAATTACTTGAATTCCAGCAGGGATGAAATATCCTTTTATAATCACGTCCTTTAGTGTACATCGAGGAAGTGCAAGAGGAACCACAGTTTTCCATCTCATCAATTCTAGAATTGTTGCCTCTGCATAAGGAAGGTTGCGTTGGTCGTCCATCGTTGGGAATCTGCTTCTTTGGACAATTGCATCGATATCTGATCTCAATCGATCTTGAACAACTGGATGATTGGCCAATGCAACCAATGACCATAAAAGCGTATCGATTGTTGTACCTGTTGCAGCAGCAATTATGTCCCGAAGGCTCCAGAACAGCTGTTCTTCGTCCATCTGGTCGCCTTCCTTGTTAAGATATCTCTTGACAAAGCAATCATCTGCTCCAGATTCTTTGCATCTGTGAATTTCGTGCATAAGGAGATTGGTAATTGCTCCTTGGCTATCTTTATACAGCTGTATTTTATCTTTATATCGTGGCAGGAAACGTATGGCGGGACTTAAATCAAAAGCGGGGTCAACACTCTGAACTAGGCGCTCCGTTTGAATATACAACTCTCCAATACCATCTTGATATTCGCGTCTCTTTCCAAACAAAATGTTATTGATGACGTTAGTGACAATCATTGCTACTATGTTCCTTGGGGCAAACGCCTGGCCATTTTTATTTCGAACGCAGTCTACCATTCCCTCGACTTCTGTAAGAATTCTCTCTTCCATTATATTCTTAACTCCAAAACCCATTTCTCTCAAACAAGACAAACACACCTGATGACTCCTCTTCCATTCAGTATCCGTTTCACTAAAACTTAACCCTAAAATGAATAGATATTAACAAAATTAAATCAAAAGTTTTCCTTCAACTTCTTGCCCCACATCACCTTCTCCTGAAGCCGCATCGCAACGTGGCCTTTAGAGTCAACATTTGTTTAAAACAACGCAAATCGTCTTTGTTTTAAAAAATACATTTTTCTCTCTCAAAAATATTCTGTTGCTGGATAATCACAGGAACATCAATTTGCGTTTGAAGAGACGTCAGAATACCAAGCGTGGGCTCCAAGAGTCGCTCATCGCTGCCTGGAACCACGTTACCAGCCACGACCATCTGGTCATGTAGATTCACTCAATGCCAAAACGCTGCAAAATAGGTCGTCAAGAACAAGGGCTTGCTAATTAGATGCTAAACCATCACTGACATATAAAACCGGCCTTTTCAACGCCACCGATATTATGTTAAAGGAATCTATATCTTTGTCGGTAAAATGTCATTGCAAAACTGATGTTTGCACTTGCAAAGCATGAACCACTGAAATAGTATGTTCGAGTTTTCCTTTTAACACGAGGATTTAATCACCACTTTACAAAAATTTCTCTCGCAGAATATTATACAAATTGTCTTTCAAAATGGTCCCCAAACAATAATTGGACATTAAGTTTAAGTTATCATGTATACCTTTTCATCATTAATCTCAAAACGGAACAATTAATCAATAATACAGTAACCTTTTCTTCGAGGGTTTCCGAGAGTGTCGATGTACAGCCCTGATCTTCCAGAAAATGCAGAGCCATGGTTGACGCAGGCGTCCTCTATCATTTCCTTACCATTTAGAATTAACAGCTTTCTGCAAAGTTAAGAAGTCGGTTATGGATGTGGTTGAATAGTCAAGCATTCAAAATTAATATCACAAAATATAAAGGTGATTGATATGCTTATCTTGGAACATTTCACAGATCGTTTTCTCAAATAGATGCAACTGTTCTTGCCTTCACTTCCTGAGAAATACGTCTTTCATACAAGGATTTATCTACTCCCTCAGCGGGAGGTTAACAGTGATGTTAATCCTTGTCCTGGTCCTTGTCCTTAAGGACTCCTTAAGGACCAATTTGAAGTCCTTGTCCTTATCCTCGTCCTTGGGGAGTCAGTCCTCGTCCTTATCCTCGTCCTTGGGGGTTCGGTCCTTGTCCTTATCCTCGTCCTTGCAGATCGGTCCTTGTCCTGGTCCTTGTAACTTAGTCCTTGAAAAGTCCTTATAAGGACCAAAATACTTGTATACCATTTTCAATTGTACTGATAATTATGTTCCAAGGTAAGAGTAGTATGTGGATTTATATTTTGGCTACATTCTTGCGTTGAGTTACTCTAAATGTTTAGTCATTGTTTCCTTTATAATACCAGTTGATTCTTTAGCAGAATTCTTTGTTTCCCTGTGACGTCGGCTCCAGTTGAACGAGTGTTTTCGCAAAGTGGTCTCATAATTAGACCTCACCGTGTGTGCATGACTGATCAGCTGCTGGAAACACTTTTTCATTTATTATTATTATTATTATTATTATTATTATTATTATTATTATTATTATTATTATTATTAAACTTGACAATTTCTTAAGCGCAGTAACATAGCTAGGTGGATAAAGTCAAAGGCGCATTTGAAATGCAGCATTGCTGTTGACTACATTATGTTTTTTTAAAACAAATTTGCTTTTCTAATTTTGTGATTCGAAATTGTGTTTGGTTTTTTCCTATCCGACTTTTTTTGTCTGACAGAGGTTGGTTTTTGTCCTTGTCCTTGATCCTTGTCCTTGGGGGTCAGTCCTTGTGATCCTTGTGCTTGCGGGGTAAGTCCTCGTCCTTGTCCTCGTCCTTGGAGGGCCGGTCCTCGTCCTTATCCTCGTTCTTGGGGGTCAGTCCTTGTGATCCTTGTGCTTGCGGGGTAAGTCCTTGTCCTTATCCTCGTCCTTGGAGGGTCGGTCCTTGTTAACATCACTGGAGGTTAAACCCCCAGTTTTTGACAAACACCCTCTGCCCCTGCACTCCTGCCATGAGTGATGCTAGCTATAACCCAAACATACATATGTTAATGGTAGTATTAAGCCGCTGTGAAGGACAGTGGTGTTATGATGCAGCTGTTTCGTATATGCGTATTATATGTTCAAATCAGAAATTTCAGTTTGCAGATGATACAAAACCACTTAAAATCATATTGTTATTATTATTATTATTGTTATTATTATTATTATTATCAGTATACAAAAAACTAACCGTATAAGACTCAACACTGGACATTGACACCCCCCGCAATTTTGGGACACCCCTCGAACGCAAATTCCTGAGAAAAAGCCTGCTCTCATACTTTCTGACTCACATCAGTATATGAAACAAATAAACGAATAACAATAATTTATTGTAGTTGTAATAATATTAGCTCATGGTCAAATCACGAATGATTATATTTTTCCATGGCGAAAACATGTGATAATTTTAATTGAAATTATTCTGCGTTCTTTGGTATCTGTGACGTCAGAACTGGGCGACTTACATAGCGACTGACTTACAGACTAGAGTCCAGTCTGAGAACAGCAGCCAAAGAGAGTCAAAGTTCAGTTCTGATAGAAATATGGGAAGTAGTAGGATAAAGTTTCATCAGGGGACTGAGGTGTGTTTGGACCTAAGATAGAAGAAAATGAATTTCGGTGCTGACGAAGCAGTGGTAATCGAGTTTTTTCAGACGGTTTGCTGACATCGATATGAAACTAAGCCAAAATGGCAGGTATTTCCAGCGTGGCAGAGACATCAGACAGATAGACAGGAACATAGAAAGTTAGTACACGTAGTACACGTGGCTATTCTAGCCACCCCACCTAGATATTAAAGGAGTGTAAAAATTTTAGGAGGGACAGACATTGGGGAGGTCATACTACTTGCCAAAATGTCAAAAAATTTGAGGAATTCAAATTTTTTGAGGGGGAATTCCCCTAAGAGAAGGCCTAGAATAAACACTGCAAGTAGGTTAAATAGAAACGAAATTCCATTAGCGTTGCCTGAAAATGGCGCAGTGCCACCAGCCTATTCGCCAGCGCTCATTCTGGGTCAAATCCATATTCACCTATCCATAGTCCGTAGTGGTCAAGATTGTATAGAACCAGGTGGGCTGTCCCAGGAAAGTACAGTATTTTTATTGAGAATGACAAGATTTGCAGTGGATAGAATTTAGGATATGACGCCTTGAATTGCGGTCAGAGAGTCTGTTTATGGACAGGGAGGCGTGAATCGGATGAGGAGAGTGTAGGGATTAGGTACAGACTATGATGACTTAGCTCAAACTGCAATCGGGTCAGGTCAAACTTTTGTCCTCCAGCTGTGTCCAGCTATCGACTTTCCCATGACATCTCTCAAAAGGTCTCTGTCCTTTGCTATTTCTTCCAAAGTCATTCGGTGTCTTCCGTCAGTTTTTCCATTGAGATTCAGTTCTGTCAAGCGCAGATCCTCTTCCAATCCGTCCACCCATCGTCTTTTCGGTCATCTTTTAGATCTTCTTCCCTCTGGTCTGTAGACCTAGTTGAAATTTCGTTTTGGGTTTCTTAATTTTTCCATTCTGAGTATGTGTCCAGTCCATTTGATTCTTCTCTTTCTGATGACTTCAATGATGATCGGTTGCAATGTTCTCTCTCTAACTTCTTCATTTGTTATACGTTCTTTGTATCCAATCCTTAGTATTCTTCTAAGCCATTTATTTTCTGTTGCTATTATTTTTTCTCAAAATCTTTTTTATGGTCCAAGATTCACATTGGTGCATTTGATTCGGGAAACATTCAGAAATCGAATTCAGAGAACGCAGAATTGTTTCACGCACAGTGACGATGGCTAAATAATTATTGACAACAAATAAACCGAATTAAGTCCGAATATATAATAATATAATAAAAATGTATAATTTTTTATATATTTTATTATTTTATATTTTATTATTATATGTTGTATTATATTTTATATAATTACTCTGTGTAAAATGTATGACGAAGAAGAAATAAACTAAACTAAACTAAACTTGTCGACTATATGTCCTACTGGATATCCCGGAGAAAGAGAAAAACAGAGGCGAACTATCTGCTTTTCAAAGTTCGATAGAAATTCAAAAGATTTTACTTACTTTTATCGCAAGGTCTCTAACCAAACTCGTTCTTATCAGTATTTGGTTTCTATATGAGTTGGTGCTATTGGCCAAACTCAATATGTAGCTGACTAGGCGAAAAATTCTTACCTTGTTCCAACCATTACCGTGAATATCTGACCGTATTTGTCACATGATTTCAGGAAAAAATCCGCAGAATTGTTTAAACCTCGGATAAAAGGCAAAGATCCAACAAGGGGTAGAGAAGGGAAGGCAGGAGGATCAGGAAGACTCTTACGCCTGACGTTTCTGCAATTTATCCACCAAGTAAAGATTCCAATGGAAACAAAAGTAGTTCCGAGGACCAGGAAAATATTGACAGCTATTTCCATTCTTGAAATGTGCTTAAATTAATTATTGAAATGCGCCGAACATTCGCATGTATTCAGCACCAACAACAGTTGGAGTTTGACCTGTAGACAATTTTGCGACTACGGTGCCAGGACCCTAGTCAGTCTAGCTGACATTGCGCGCGAGCGTTTGAGATAAACAAGTTGGCGGCTTTCTAGACTGGTTTAAAGCGTAAACAGGGTCGCTGGTAGGTGCCCAGAACCTTTGCAAAGATACGATACCCCTCCATTTCTCGTTCGCCTAGTTGCGTTGTAGAAAGACTAGTAAAGGTTTTTATTGATTCTCTCCTGACCTCTGCAGGCCTTGCTATTACTGTTTCGCTAGTCTGCTACTGCTATTTTTCACCATTGACGTCATTGCAGCACTGCTACTCTGTAGTGCTAGCTTAAAAGCTACTTCGATCGACTCTCTAGCAATCGCTTTCTATGCAGCCTTGCTTCGATGTAGGTCAGGGGTACTCAAACCGCGGCCCGGGGTCCACAGTCCAGACCGCAAGGATGGTTCTTGTGGTCCACCGCAACTCTTTGAATATATGTCCGAAAAATTTGTAAACTGAATTTTAGTGCCTTTCAAAGCAGGAAACCCCCCGCTAAACCACTTAAAAATTCAGTTATTATTACAAATATTAGCTTGCTTACTTACTTACTGTTTTCATTGTAATAAAAAGTCTGATGCCAGTTTCCGTCCTCGTACTGTTCCTGCTTTTTAATATCAGCTTTTGGTCATCCAGTAATAGTAATAATAGTTACCGGTAAAGTCTTTAAAATATGCACCAGGGCTCTCCGTCTATTTCTAATATTATTGAAAATCTCCACCACTGCGGCTCTGTTCCAGACTCTGCTACAAAAACTAACGACCTTTGTAGACAGTTTTCCAGATGGTGGAATTTCCGATACGCTATCATAAAGTCTAAAATTTGCATTTGCATTTTTGGATTTGTCATTTGTATCTTTTGCCTTGGTTCACTTATAAGTCTATGAAGAGGACCCGTAGTCACTTGTAGTTGCCTACTACGCCGTAGTAGGCATAGGAATAATAGGACTCCTCCTTAACTAATGGACCCTCACAAATGATGAAGCAGTGGCGTAGCCAGGATTTTTCGAAGGGAGTTATGGTTCCCATGATTACCAAATTGGGAAAATTCTGACAACCAAAAAAGCTCGTAAATTATTATTTTGCTTCAACAAGTGAATTATATAGGTGTATGAGCGCGTACAAATAAAAAACTTGGTCAAACAACCAAGAGGTTTAGCCCCCTCCCAAATTCCCAATTGGCTACACTGAGAACAGTCAAGGGGTGAGAGTTAACCCTCAACTCACCCACCACTTTGGCTACGCCACTGGATGGAAGACGGATTGTTAACAGGCTACGAGAAAGTTTGAGTACCCCTGATGCACGTTTAAAAGTCAGGATTTACGTGACTTTAACCCTATGCTGAACAATGTTAACTGCAGTCAACATTGTGAATATAGGGTTAACCAGGCAACACAGTGCAATAAAGGGTTAAGTGTTGGCAAACGCGCTATTATAACACAATGTTATTCTTCAAGTGCACAGTGGTGAAAAAGCTAACGCTCGGTCCCCTCTTCCCAGTCAACGGGTTAGTTTTCTTAAGATCTTGAGGAAAATTCGTACAATAAATATTTAACCCCTTAACCGTGTATTTAACTGTAACTCAATGTAAAATGGACGGATATATCCGGGATCTCCAGTTAAGGGGTTAAAACGAGTTAACCAAATCATCCAGAAGACCTTGCATCTCACCAACATCACAATTCACCGACCATTTCAACATACACGACCCACCTTTGGCTATAGCTACTTCATTTGAGATTGAGCGCGTAGGAATAAGGAGCTACTTCGGTGCATCTTTTGAAAGCGCTTTAGAAATTAACGAGATTTTACTTACTTACTTACTTACACGTGTGTCATTCACGCGGTGAAGATGTAAGACACGTGAATGATACACCTGCGTTAAATGACGGCTGGGTCACTTAGAAATTTTCCGCATGAGCAAAGTCCGTAGGGGGAACTTTCGCGTTCATGGCCGAGAATTTGAGCAGACGCATTCTTTCGGGTTTTGCAGGCCGCAGGTGGTATTTTGAAGATTATCCAGCCCAATAGTATTAATAATACTGTTGGACACACTTTTACAGCTTTAGGCTATATCAATAGGCCTACATACTACACTACGTGTCTGCGCGTCCGATGCAATGTAATGTAGCATTTATATAGCGCGCCTCTTATATTTCTCTTCAGAGGCACTCCTGGCATTGGAGTCGCGTGATAAAGTAGTGAGACTTTCGCCTTCGCGTAGAACAGTTCGAGGAAGTAAGAAGAGAGGCCCTAATGGATGGGTTTAAGGTTATTTTCAGAGGGAGGGTCCAGTCACTGCAAACACTCGAAACCATGCGCCATAAGAAGTTAAGAACGAACTGAACTAGTATAAAGACAGCAGAGACTGCCATTCGTGATGCAATTTTTAAAATAGAATCATTCGTTGCGTTGATGGATAAACATGTAGTTCATGATATTTCATCGACCTCTGATTGGTCGAACGCAGTATGGTTTCAGTTACTGATTAGTTTTCAGTTACAGTTACAGTTAAAGTTATTGAAATTATTTTCCAGTTATAGTTACAGTTAAAGTTATTGTCATTTTTTCAGTTACAGTTTCAGTTACAGTTAATTATTTTCAGCTATTTTCAGTTAATCGTTATTGAAAATGTTAACGAAATTTTGATATTTTTCTTAATAAGCAATAACTATTCTCTTCAATTGATTGAAATATATACTTACATGTCCATATTTTCACATGCATGTCCATCAAAACATGACATAAAACAATTTTGGAAGATCGAGAGTTTCAATGTTTTAAATCGAACATCTTTTTATGTGGTGTTTGACTTCTGTTATTTTAACTATTTCAGTTATTTATTTTCCAGTAACAGTTACAATTACAGTTATTGGTATTTTACAGTTATAGCTACAGTTACAGTTAACTGATCTGTTATATTTCAGTTACTGATATTTCAGTTACAGTTACATTTAACTTAAACCACACTGGTCGAACTCTAGGGTCAGCGAACATAAGCGCTCAACCTGAAAAAAACTATCGTAAATGTACATCCAACCGATTGAATCATTACTAGGTAAATCGCTAGAAATGTCACATATGCTTACCGGCTATCCAAAGCGATCTTGTTAACCAAAGAGAATAACCGATAAATAATCTTTTATTAGCTTTATACCGAGAGAATTGAACCACATAGATATATGTCTACAGTACAGACCCGTCGGAACTGGGGGGTGGTGATGAAGGGGCGCACCTGTATCCGTGGAGAAACTTAGGGGTGTACTGTACCCCCTGGAAGGCAATAGCTATGGCTGTAGTTTACCCACTTGTGTCGGATTCATAAGGAGGAACAGCTAACAACATATATCAATTTACCAAATGGCAAAACGAAATGCACCCCATGCAAAACCTTTGTTCCGACGGGCCTGCTACAGCATGTTCATACTGTACTTGGATACATTTAATACATTCAAGTCATAATATATGAATGCACTGTATAGTGTATGTACGCCCAACACGTAACGCGACGTATAGCCTACGTTGTCGAAAGTTAAAATATTATAATCTTAGAAGAAACGATTGTTGCAAATTGTATGTAAAGCGCCATCACAAAGAAAAGCTCGGAACTATTTCAGATACGTGGTATCAAGCGAATATTAAATGGCAAAGGAACCATGACTAATCCGATCGGTTCGAGAGGCTTTGCTTCGACCTTATCTTGACCCTTTGGTGGTAGAATTATGAAATTCTGAACAATGGCTATGAGAATGAGGAATATTTCAGTACGAGCCAAAACTTCTCCCAAACACGATCGACGACCTGCAACGAGATAATTTGAGATAACTAAAGATACTTATTATGAAAGTACACTATATGGGCGTTTGCTGACAATAAAGGAATGCTAAAAAGTACTGAAATATGTAAGCATTTTTATCAGCATTAGCGCACTGTGCCGACGGGTTTTGTTTATCAAAGTATTTGCGATAATGATGTTTGAGTGCTTAGCATGTCGCAAGATCTCATTTTTCTAGTGCGCTCAGCCTAAAAGCATTCTATAGCTGTATATTAACAACAAGTATAGCTAAAACGGCAATGAAATCAATGCTACTCTTTAACACTGAGAGGAATTTTTGCGTCGTGAACTCAGATGTAATTTTCATCATCACATCAATAGATTGAAAGTTTTGGTCAATTGCAACAATATTATAACAGCGTGCGTATTCACAGATCACAATTTTCGCATCTTTTGCAATTTAACCAGTGACAATCCGCATAAATATGAAATGGCGACTGTATATCCAATATGCAATTTTATGTAACTATATGGCAAATACTGTGTTACTAGTTGCTTTACTTCTGCAGATACAAACCCACTATATACGCATCTCACGATAAGCCTAAATTTACCGAGTCCAAAGGGAACGATCCTGTCTTTGCCGATTAGTTTGTTCTCCTCATCCAAGAATCTTTCCGGTCGGAATTCGTTTGGTTCCTTCCATACTTTGGGATCCATGTGTGCAGCGTATATATTGGTCAACACCTAATGACATCAATACATAAGCAAAGTTGAGATTACTTATTCGTAACTTAATTTTTAAATTAAAGGATTTACAAGACATGTATAAAATTGAGTCAGCCGAAGAAAAACAATATTCGACTTTATTCGTATGCGTTTCTGTACACCATAAACGGTCTTAGAAATGTTGGCGATCATCAGTTTTTGCTACGTATTTTGCTATATTGCTTCATGTCAAACATCATCACATTACATAGCGGTAGGGATTTTATATATGGCGATGGTGTGCTACCTTTTGTATCATAGTCAAAGGATCCTCTGTAATAAGACTGTTGCATGCACTAGAAGGACATAATGAAATTAATGGCTTTTGGAATGAATATTTGTAGCCATAATATTCAGTGTAGAGCTGTACCGATTGCACATTTTGCCAACTGTTCCGATTGCCAATTGTTCCGATTGTTAGGACGCCGATTGTTTTGCCGATACCGATTATTTGTCGAATTCTCAAAATCGGTAGATTTTAATGATCATGCAATCAAATTTGCCATAAGGGTGTAGCGTAAATGAACATGCCCTCCGTATGCAGGTTCAATTCGAGGTTTGCCAAGAGATTCAATGCATAATGTGTGCTTAATCATTAATGAATAATGATTTTGTTATGAATACTTATTATGTCAAAATTTAAATTTCTATGTTCCCATTGTAATTTATAACCGATTGTTCCAATTATCCTAATAATCGGCCAGAATACAAATGTTACCGATTAATCGGTATGGCACCGGACTGGCGTCCGATCACCGATTGTTCCGATTGTCCTAATAATCGGTCCGATTATGAATGTTGTCGGTTAATCGGCACAGCTCTACTTCAGTGGACGTTTCGAATGTGAGTATCGTCAACTTTTAACTATTCCAAAACTGTCTGGCAGAATGGGCAAAAGTCCCTCCACTGGATAAACCACATGCATGTTTGCATGGCAGACTTCCGTGTTGCCACCTCGGGACGCCACGCAGCCGTACTCTAACCCTTGTTTATCTTGGGAGTGAAGAATGCCTGACAGTTATTATGGCCGATACCGATTACTGGCCGATCATCGGTAGGCATAGACGTCTAGCATTCGACAAGAAGAAAGACAAATTATAGCTTGCATTAGCCTGCATCTTACAGACCATTAATATTTACCTGTGTTCCAGAAGGTACGAAATACCCATTTAGTTTGACGTCTTTTAGTGTCATTCGAGGGAGTCCAAGAGGAACAAGGGTCTTCCATCTCATCATCTCCAGAATCGTCGCCTCTGCATAAGGAAGGTTACGTTGATCGTCCATCGTTGGGAATCTACTTCTTTGAACAACTGCATCGATATCTGATCTCAATCGATCTTGAACAATTGGGTGGTTGGCCAGAATAACCAATGACCACAAAAGAGTGGATATTGTCGTATTGGTTCCAGCGGAAATCAGGTCTCGAACGCTGTACAGCAGTTGTTCATAATCTAAATCATGGCCTTCCTTGTCAAGATATCTCTTGACAAAACAATCCTCAGCTCCAAATTCTTTGCATCTGTCGATTTCGTGTTTTAGAAGATTGGTCAGTTGTACTATACTATTCCTATACAATCTTATTTTTTCTCGAAAATGTGGCAGAAAACGAATAGCGGAACTCAATTCCAATGATATGTCGGCGCTTCTACTGATACGCTCCGTTTGAATGTACAACTCTCCAAGACCATCTTGAAATTCGCGTCTCTTTCCAAAAATAATATTATTGTTGACATTAGTGACAGTCATTGCTATTATGTTCCTAGGTGCAAACGTCTGGCCATTTATCTTTCGAACGCAATCTACCATTGCCTCGACTTCTGTATGGGTTCTCTCTTCCATTCGATTCTTGACGCCAAAGCCCATTTCTCTCAAACAGGACAAACACAACTGATGAAGTCGTTTCCATTCAGCGTCAGTTGGTCTGGAGCTTAACCCTAAAATGAAGAGATATACAGGTAAAATATCTAAAGTAGAACTTCCATTTAACGGACTCGGTTACAACTTAGGCCTATGCTCGGTTGCAATATACCGCAATGTACGGTTCCGTGTGATAGTCTACCGTATTGGATGGTATGGGATATAACGTAACTCTGATATTACGAAGCAGTGGCGTAGCCAAGGGGGTTTGGGGTTAAACCCCCTCTCTGCTGAATACAATTTTTATTTTCGGACGCGATTTTGGGTTCAAAACCCCTCTTGACTGACTGCCGATTGAAAAATATTTCTAAGTGCTATAGAAAATAGAACAAATTAGAAAGAATACGAAGGTGACCCCCTTTTTGCTTGAAAGCTCGTAAAAAATAAGAAAAAAATTGCAATGTTTGGTCACGATCGAAACCAAACTCCCTTTCGGAAATCCTGGCTACGCCACTGTAACGTAGTATTAGACTCCTACGCCGAGCATCCGAAACGAAAATGTTTAGTCGTAGCTGTAAAACCGTCACACTTTTGCGACTAGCCGCCAAGTCGAGAACATTCATTTGACCTTGAAACCTTAGACAAGAAATGTCAAGTCTACTAATTCATGTGAAAAATGGAAAAAATCTTACATCTAGATCATCATCTACAACATCTACATCAAGCAGTCAATTTACTATACATAGAGTACTAAATTGTCAAATCTATAGTATAATATGTATGTATAATAGTATGTATATACATATGTATACGTATGTATATGTACATACATACATATAGATACATACATACGTTTATACATATGTATGTATAATAGTAAGTATAGTAAATTGACTGCTTAATTACAGACTTGTTGGCTCTTCTTCGTTTGCTGTATTTTTAAATGTTCTTCACCCACAATTTGTGTTTTGAAGCAATACTCCACAACAGTGCTCACTCTGTTGTGGCATTCATGAGTTATAGTTCAGGTTTCGTTTGCATTTGCATAACTACGAGGCATAAGTGTTCAAATATGTCCATTTGCTTCTGCTGGAAATTAATAGTTTCTTTTAAAGCTCAGTTCGTTTGCACAATGTTTCAAAGTACTATATGGAGAATGTCTAACCCTTTCTTCGTGGATTTGCAAGTCTGTCCATATATGTCCCTGTTCTTCCAGAAAAGGCAGACGTTTGGGTGACGCAGGCCTCCTCTATCAATTCTTTACTATTCAGAATTATAACTTTTCTGCACAGAAAAAAGCCGGCGAGTTAGAGTGAAAATATGGCAAATTGAAGCATTTAAAATTGATATCGTAAAATAGAACTGTGATTACAATGTAAGCCTTTTGATAAATCGTCCTCTCAAATAGATATTATGCAAATGGTCACTGACCATAAAGGCCAATGATGCCTCAAAAGAGATATCAAGCTCTCTTATTTTACCTTCTTTTTGCGTCCTTTATTTTTATTTTATATTTCCACGCGATGATGTGCTCCATGGGTGCTATGACAAAATGTCCGCGGACAAAATGTCACGAACAAAATGTCATGAGGACAAAATGTCAGCGGACAAAATGTAACCTAGCTCTAACCCTAAACCGTGACATTCGTCGGTGACATTTTGTCCGCGGACATTTTGCCCGGCCACGGATCCAGGACATAGCGCATGGCATCGTCTATAATAGGCCTAAAACCAATTTATAACAGTATTTTGTTTCCTTTATATCAGTAGCATATCAGGTTATGCCATTGTTGCAATTCAACGTTCAATTAATAGGAAGTCGGAAAATTCTTACCTTGGTCCAGCCATTATTGTGAATATTTGACCGTATTTGTCCGAGGATTTAAAGAAAAAATCTGCAATATTGTTTAAGCCTCGGAGGAAAGGCAAAGATCCAACGATTGGTAGAGAAGGAAAGGCAGGAGGAGGAGGACATTTGCCTTTGATATTTCTGCGATTTTTCCACCAAACATAAAAGCCAATCGAAGCCACAAAAGTTCCGAGTACAAGATAAACTTCAGCAACTGTAGCCATTCTTCAAACAAGCTGAAATTCTACTTGAAACGCGCCAAATATTTTTCATACATCTAGTAACTAGAACAGTTGCTTTAAAGCCGTGAACTATCTGGAATTCAAACTGTGCTTATAAAGGTCACACGACTAATGTTTTCTACTTAACGCCTGATCGAAGCCAGAGTCACTCTTGACCCTTATACTTTGTTGGACTGGTTATCGTATTTATTCAACATCTCGTTTCCACGCTCCTTGTAAAGCACCCTTGACTTTGGCCCATGATATGTTATGGCGCTTTATAAATTGTCATGAACAATTACAATAACAATAACAATCGGCACGATAATGAGAGAAGACATGTAGAAGGGTCAATGTTTATTAGTCTCATACCTCACACGCCATACGATGCTCCTTTGGTTCGGAACTTCATTAGCAAACGAGCCATTTGGCTCTTATAATGATTCAATGTTCATTGTTCAACGGATTATAATCTAATCTTCGCGTCTATGACAACCGAGGCAACTATGTTGCATTCGATAGAGAGGTCACGCGAACGCAAGAAGTTCACCACGTCACTCCTGTCTTGAAATCGCTTCAATGGCTTATAGTTCCAGAACCAAAGCGCGATTTGCAGGGGGAAGGGGAAATCTTCCCCCTCTGCCCAACTGCATCTCCCCTACTGCTACATCCCCCCACCACTACATCCCCTACTGCTACATTTCCCAACAGCTACATCCCCCAAACTCGACATATCCCCCCCCACTGCTCCAGGTCACAAATCGCACCCTGTCCAGAACGGATACATATCAAACTGTTGCATTCTGGAATTTGAAAGAAAAACTTTAATGGCTGCATTCATGATACAATGATGCAATTAATTATCTATTATATTATCAAACACCGACTCATTATGTAAATTACTAAATTATTTAGAAAATTAGCAAACTGAATAGGCTACCAAATATCACGTCAACCGAATCAATTTTACAATTACATACGATTTAAATAATTCAATAGTCACTGGCTCAGAGTTTGACGAATTCAATCAATATTAAAGTAAGTTTAATGTACAAAAATATCTTAGCTTCATGTGTTCGTAAGTACACTGGAAATCCTGTTAGAAATAGTGTTAAGCTCTAGGTGCCTAATAGAGGCGATAAAGTTCAGTACGCAGCCATTAATCCTTAGAGGGGAACGTCGGATGTTCCAACTCCGTCCAATTCTCAAACCCTAACCCTAACCCTAACCCAATTCTCAAGGCCATAGATTTTATGACTTTGAACAGCGCACATATCTGCTACAAATGTATAGCATCATCTGTAACGCAATAACTGAACGACTTGTCAGTGGATCATAAGGTATACTTGTTCCGTTGTTCGCTGTTGTCAATTAGCTTTAGCTGTCACAATTAACTCTTAGAAATACAGCAAAGCGACTTTACTCGGAACCCATTAACTTGCTTGCCCTAAATTGAATATATAGAAAACCATCCAACCGAGATTTGTTCTTGAATGCTAGGAACTGATTGATGACAGTTAATAAGTCTCTCTGTAATAATATTCTCCTCTTTTTATACCGCTCACAGCTCACACAGTCAATCGATCCAACATAGAATTTTATAATTAAATATCCTTCAAATTATTTAGGCTTTATTGGTTCAGGTTTGATTACAACTACTGTCATTGTGAAGGTCTCAATATGTTCAAAATCTTTTGTGTTAAGAAAAGAGTTTATATTTTAATTGAGGCTGGTCGAGGCTGGTCACAATAGGATAGTAGAGAAGAGGGAGGAGCTAGAGGAGTTTCCTTCACCCAATGAGAAGGATCCAATACGTGGAGTGGCAGGCGAAGGAGATATTCGTCTTCTAGGCCTATATCTCTGCCTGAAAGGCAAAACCAGGGTTCTTGCAATTACAACGAAGAACGGGAGAACTTATAGAAGAGAATAAAAATCGGAAAGTTCATCGGAACTCTGGTAAAAGAATAAACATTAGAGGATTACGTCTGAAGAGTGGGGCGTGCAAGTCAAAGTACGACACGAACTCGCTGGGTCGTCACAATCGAGGGACAATCGATCGTCGTTTATTCATTCGTGAAGTCGAGGACAGTTAGAGCGAGGGAATCTTCCTAGTTCCTGCGAAGAACGACACGGCCGATCCATCATCATCTAGAAGTGCATGGAGATTCATCCCAGGACGCGAACTGCTTGCTATCTGCCGATCGAAACCGAAGGAAGATCCACGAGAAGGGACTCTGCTATGGAGGAATCATATCCGTCGCCTACAACTGGGGAGGGAAGTGACTGAATTCGATTATATTGAAATGACCAGCCTCTAGGTAGGATAAGGATAGACTATCATTGAAATGTATTATTAGAGACGTTTTGTATTGTATGTGTGTACGTTGAAGGAAGGACTTATTGTTTTTCTTAAATATATAAAAATACCACATCTGTGTTACTCTTGCATTTTCTCGGTAGATATTTCTTATAATTCGCATAAACATAGCCAGCCGTAGCATTAACGATTAACATGTCTTGGTTGGGGTAAGTCAAGCTGCCCTTGACCTTCACAGTCATAAGAAGATTAAAATGAGTCATATTTATTAAGTCTGGTTCTGAAAACGGACCTGAATCACCTGGTGACGATGATGTGAAGCAGTGACACAGACTAAAAGCATTCAAATTTTGATCCGTTTGGTTTTGTCTTAAATTGGAAATTATCGTAAATGTAGGCCTACTGGAAAAATTTGGAATTTTTTTTAGTCCTGTTCACTAATAATAACTTGATATTTGTTGAATTACATCGATGTGATTTCATTTGTTTGAAATTATTTGGTGATTTTATTATTAAATGTTAAACTCTACTATCGTTAACTCCATTACCATTTCTCAGGGCATGTTTTAAGAAAAATTTATCACTGCACAAAATCACCGCGCGCCACGCATCACTTGCAATTTCTCATCCATTGCATGTAAAATTCTTTACTTGTTGTATCGTGCATTTCTGACAGCAATTTAACAGTTCCTGCATGCCATTGGTTTGTTACGATATTAATTAACTCTTCAATGCTAACAACGGTTGGCGCTATTCATCCTTTGCAGAGCTCGTGAGTTGCTGTATGAGCCAATGTTCAACTTGGTTTTCTTTAAATGCTGCAGCGTTTAAATGCAGTGACCTTCTGCATCTTGGTTACATTATGAAATAGCAGCTAAATAATTTTTATGAATAAAAAGCGAACAGTGATTCGTCTATAGTATGTTCATACTTGAATACATTGAATACATTCCAGTTATAAACCTATGAGAATATGCAATGGATTTGCCAAACAGGGAACATGGCATACGTTGTCGAAAGTTAAAAAATAAAATCCCCAAAAAGCGATTAATGCAAAATTATAGGCCTATGCCAGATGCTATCAATAAGTCCAGTAAGCTGACGTGTCAGATGCGTGGAATCAAGCGAATATTGAATGGCAAAGGAACCATGACTAATCCAATCGGTTCGAAAGCCTTTGTTTCGACCTTATCTTGACCTTCTGGTGGCAGAATTATGAAATTCTGAACAATGGCTGTGAGAATGAGAAATATTTCAGTACGAGCCAACACTTCTCCCAAACAAGATCGACGACCTGGAACAAGAACATTCTGAGATAATCGAAGATAACTATTACAAAAGGTTTACTCTATGGACATTAGGTAGCAATGAAACTGTGTCAAAGAATATTGAAATATGCAAGCTTTTAAAATCATGAGTGTACTTTGCCAAAGTGCTCCTTTTTATGAAAGTATTTGCAGGGCCAGATTAAGGTCCGAGTGGGCCGGGTGCCTGAGAGAAAAAAGGCCGTCGCCTATACTGAAAATCTCTGACAAGCAAAAAAAGGTTATCTCCTTCCAAATCGTTCTGACAAGCAAAAAGGTTATCTCGAAAATCGGTGGGCCTATTTTCATGATGGGCCGGGGGGGGCTACAGCCCCCTCATCCCCACCTTAATATGGCCCTGTGTATTTGCGATAATGATGTTTGTGTGTTTAGCATGCCTCAATATCTCATTTTGTGATTATCATATGTCTCTAGAGCGCTCACCAGAAACCAGTCTAAAGTATTGACAAATCTGGCGAAAATGGTACAGAAATTAATGCTCAGTTTTAATATTCTGAGAAATTTGAATATCATAGAAATGCATTTGGAATATCATGGAAAATGGTAATGCAGTTTCACCAATATTTTGGCATGTTAGTATGCGCCGTGCTATCTCATTAACAATTTCGTGTAATTTTATGACAAATGATGCGTTACAAATTGCTCTACTTCTGCAAAATTGACAGCCTAAATAGATTGCCATTGGTCAAAAAAGAATAACACTGTGTTGGAATTCAGTGCTCCTGTTAAACGCCCATGTAGTCTCGGAGGACAGATCCTCGCTTCTGACAGAAACGCTCTGAGTGAATATCACAGTGAGATGCTCTTGCTTACATGTATTATTATTACAGAAGTCTCGAAGATCTGTATAATTACTGGCAATTTGGATTGATCGCTACTGAACTAACTTTAGTGCAGAAAGATTGCAATTTAAAGTACCTGCTACTTTTATAGCATCGATACAGATATTAGTGGACAATCACATACTGTATTATAGGAATTATCAGTATTTTAAAAGTCTGAATTGAGGGCAGAGCGACAATCTAAATTATAGCTATTATTCCTAAAACCATTTTGTCTAAAGAAACTACTGCATTGACTATTTTAACTTCTAATTTTTTTACAGTTGCCAACGCGTAGGCCCTACCTAGAGAAATTTTAAATTGTATCTTGTCTGCGAGAACTAGTAGCTGCAACTATTTAAATTTTCCGATTGCAATTTGTACACTGTACAAGTGTGCCTGAGTAGCCTATGTGTGAATGTGTGTGTGAGTGAGTGTAAGTATGAAGTGTTCTATATATTTCAATTATTTTGACCAGACTTCAAATCAAACCGCTCCATAGATCGTCTCCAGTCATGTCTTGAAATTCGTCTTGTGTTTCAGAGATGTTCGTATTATTTTCATTGATGTGGTCTTTAGGTTTTTAAATTAAATATGTCAACGGCCTATACAGAAACAAATCCTCCAAAAAGGTATCACATAGAGGCATAAATTTACCAAGTCCAAAGGGAATGACTCTGTCTTTGCCGATAATATTGCTATCCTCATCCAAAAATCTTTCCGGTCGGAATTCGTTTGGTTCCTTCCATGCTTTTGGGTCCATGTGTGCAGCGTAAATATTGGTCAATACCTAATGATAGCAATACAAGAACAAAGGATGACCTTTTGTGATCTAATTTAAAATTAGAATTGCAAGAAATTCATAAAATTAGGTCATCTATGGATATATAATAATCAGCTATTATTATTATAATTATTATCAATAGAGCGGTGCCGATTAATCGGCAGCATTCATAATAGGACCGATTATTGGGACAATCGGGAATCGGGAGACAGTCCGGTACCGATACCAATTAATCGGTAATATTCGTGTTCGGGCCGATTGCTAGATATGACATCATAAATTACAATGTGAATATAGAAATTTGAAATTTGACATAAATAAGTATTAATAGCAAAATCATTATACATTTATGTTTAGACACACCTTATGCATTGAGACTTTTGACAAACCTCGGATTGCACATACATATCAAAGACATGTGCATTTACGCTGCACCTATATGATAAATTTGATCGCATGATCATTAAAAACGCCCGATTTGGAGAATTCGACAGATAATCGGTATCGGCAAAACAATCGGCTGCCTAACAATCGAAGCAATCGGTAATCGGAACAATGCCCCAAAAAGAAGTGTCGGTCGTCACCGCATATTCAGACGTTTTCTGTAAATCTTGCTTAGGCTCTATGCTTAACGTGAAAATTTATAAGTTTTGCATCACGGTAGAAATTATATGTGGTGATGATTTGCCATCGTGTACCCGTGTACCGGTGTACCCGTGTACCGTTTTGGTACCGGACTCTCTCCGCCGGACCTTTCTCCTTGCCACGCGCCGCGATCTTTACCTTTTGTGGCGCATACCCGCCCCTTGGGACTGCGTGTGCAGTAGTATTGATACACTCTCTAGTGAAGTGTACGGTACACACTCTTTCAGAGTGTACTCGGTACACTCACCCTTATTTGATAATCCGAGTGAAAACTCAGTTTATCGGCCCTTAACATTCTCACGGACCTCTATTTATATGGCTCCACACAACCTAAAAGAAGGTGTGCTAATTCTCATCGGTCTGCAAGCTCCTATCTCTTTAACTATAAGCCCCATCTGCTGAATATCTTTATCACTAATTCTCTCTCTCTCTCTACCTTTTAGTTATTTCTTATCTATTGATTATTATTGGACCTCATATTTAGTTTGTATTAATATTAATATTATTATTATTCATTAGCCTATTTGCATTTTTCCTACAATATGTTTATGTTTTGAGCTGGCGACATTGTCATGAGGAGATTCTTTATCGCAAACTATCAAGACTGATCGTTTTTAATTCAATGCTCTTGCAATATCTGCCGATTGAAGTTTTTAAAGGCGTTGGTCCGCCATCAAGAAATCAATTCCTATTTAAATGAGTAGCCAATTCAACAAGCTAGTAAAATTATTGTAATGACAGCAAGGCATTAAGAGCATTTCATTACCATCTACATTCTACAGCTCTAATATGCAGTATAGTGAGTGTACATCAATCATGTGATTTCGATTCAAGTTTGTTTCACAGGAGGTGTTCTGAATTATTTTTAAATCTCCGCAATTGAACTTTTGTCATGAAAGGGCTATAAATCGTTAGAAATTTTAAAAATCCATTATATCATATCATAACTGTAAGACCTCCTTTAATATTAACCTGTGTTTCAGAAGGGACAAAATAGCCGTTAATATTCACATCTTTTAGCGTCATTCGAGGAACTCCCAGAGGAACCAAGGTCTTCCATCTCATCGTCTCTAGAATTGTAGCCTCTGCAAATGGAAGATGACGTTGGTCGTCCATCGTTGGGAACCTACTTCGTTCAACAACTGCATCGATGTCTGATCTCAATCGATCTTGAACAGTTGTATGATCAGTCAATGCAGCCAAGGCCCACAAAAGTGTGGAAATTGTTGTATTGGTTCCAGCAGCAATCAGGTCCCGAACGGTCCACAGCAGTTGTTCATAATCCAATTGACTGCCTTCCTTTTCAAGATATCTCTTGACAAAACAATCTTCTGCGCGAGGTTCTTTGCATCTATCGATTTCGTATTTTAGAAGGTTGATCATTATTCCTTGGCTGTCTTTATACCTTCTTATTTTGTCTCTAAATCGTGGCAGAAAACGAATAGCGGGACTTAATTCCAAGGCTATATCAAAACTTCTACTAAGACGCTCCGCTTGAATGTACAACTCGCCGAGACCATCTTGATACTCGCGTCTCTTTCCAAACACGATGTTATTATTGATGTTGGTGACAATCATTGCTATTGTGTTTCTAGGGGCAAACGTCTGACCATTTATCTCTCGAACGCAGTCTAGCATTGCCTCGACTTCTGCATGGGTTCTCTCTTCCATTATATTCTTCACTCCGAATCCGAAGTCTCTCAAACAAGACAAGCACAGCTGTTGATGTCGTTTAAATTGCGAGTCGTGTTGTCTGGAGCTTAGCCCTAAAACGAATGGATATAAAAAATTTAATCAGTATCTTTCGTTTAGCGCAACGGTTCTCAAACTTTTTAGGATTTCTTGCGTGGTGGTCCCTTAGAAATTTTTGTGATGACTCGCATACCTTATAACATTTGAATTTTAAATTAACTGTAATTAACACATGGGCTACTTGTTTTGTCAATAAATAATTATTTAATCGGAAAATTGCAAATCTTAGTCATCAAATTTAAATTCAAATGGAATCAGCACTCTTAGTTAGAGTCAGCAGTGTGTTTTGTGTTCTGAGGTGTTGGTGAGATATCTTGATTAAGTAATCCCTTTACGGTCCCCCTGAAACCGCTTGGCGGTCCCCTATGGAACCGCGGACCCCAGTTTGAGAACCACTGGTTTAGCGGCATGCCTATGTCATCTCGTAATGTCGCATTACAATGTAGTCTCTAAAGTAATATATGCTCGAAACAATGCAAATATTTTGAAAATGAGCAAAATGTTGCGTATTTTATATCATGCAACATCAATTACAGCTTTAAAGCCTGCAGGGTTATTTCTAGGATTGTAAATTTGGGGGTGTCGGGAAAATTTGGGGGTGTGGTTATTTCTAGGATTGTAGGATTGTGAATTTGGGAGGGTGTCGGGAAAATCTGGGGGTGTCGTAACTTGGAAGTCTCTGCCGAAAAAGGCTGACGAGCAAAAAAAGTCATCCGAGAATAAAAGTTGGGGGTGTACTTCTCCATTTGGGGGTGTTCAGGGCTAATTAGTATGCATGTTGTATGCATACCATTGTCACATTACCAAATTTTGTGGGGTGTCGACCTAAAATGGGGGGTGTTGGGGGTGTTAGGGGGTGTACAAATATCCCTGATAGCCTATGAGAGAAATGTCTAAACTTCTATGTCTGCTAAATCCTATAAAATACATCTCTGCAATCTAACTCTAAACATCAACTGACTGCTTCGTAACTTTTTTGCTCATTTCTGTATTTTAAAATTCTTCACCCACTGCATATATTTGCAAGCAATATTCTCAATATGTGTACAGACATTTTCATTTTAACAGGTCATATAGTTTCTGCATTATTAACATTAGCCTAACTATGACCACAGATCGAGGTATGAATGTTCGAGTATGTCCATTTGATTTTGGCTGGAAATTATGAGTTCTTTCTAAAACTCAGTTCTTTAGTTCATAATTTCAAAGCATTCTGCAGAGGATTATAGGCCTATTTCTAACCTTTTTTCTGAGGATTTCCAAGTGCGTCGATATAAGTCCCCGATCTTCCAGAAAAGGTAGACTTATGGTTGACGCATGCATCCTCTATCATTTCTTTACCATTTAGAATTAAAACTTTTCTGCAAAATCAAAACGGCGAATTCGAATCAGATTTGTGCAAATTTGTGCAAATTGAAGATTTCAAAATTTTCAAAATTAAAGATCAAAATTGAACGGTGGCGAACAAATGTGTCTCGAAACAGATTGCCTTCTCAAATAGAACCTATGCAATTACACTTGCCTGCGCAACCCCTCTGTCCAATAGATGCTATATTAGGTTTTTAATTTAGTAACATTTTACCTAAGAAAACATGGTTATTATAGTTAGGTTTTTTCTTCTATTTTTAACTTGGTTTTGTTGTGATAATGCCCTCGTTTCAATATGTTACGTAAAGACAAATAGTTCATGGCACATTCTTTATTTTGCTTCAGCATTTGACCTTTGCCTTCTATTAGAAACAAACAGATCGGAGGTAGAGCTGGCAGACACGCTAAGATACTGTGACTGCGGTCTAAAAATTGTCCTCCTTTCTCACTCTCCACTAAGCTTACTTTGTATATTCCCAGGCCTACGATGGATTGAAATAAGCGTGACGGAGTCCAGAACAGTTCCAACAGATCAAATAATGGATGCATATATATATAATCTATATATATAATCCATATATATAGATTTTATATATATAAGACTTATATATAGGGTATCTTACGGCAGCATCGGTGACCCAAAAATGGCCTTGCGTGGTCTGATGTTGATCATTCAGACGTTTATACGTTTTTAAACATCTGTACTATGGACATACCGCCCAGTGCCTGGTTGACCATTGCACCGTGCATACAACTATTACAAGATAGACTAAGTGCCTAAGAATAAGCAGCTACTGCGGTACTCATCATCATCATCATCAACAACAACCATAGGTTCAACGCCGTAGGTGCCCGATGCCTTTTCCACTATTGTCTTCCACACCTCTTTGTTTTGCGCGGCATGGCTTAGCCTTTGTAGGCTGTCTCCGCCCCACTGCGCAATGTCGTCCGCCCATTCTCTGTGTCGTCTGCCCCTTCTGTTCGTTCCCTCCATTATCACTGGTCAACAAATTTTATGCAAGTTTTTGTTTCCTCTACAAATTTTGGTGAAACTAATAGATTTTGACTTGCTGAACACAAATATGTAATTAGAATTTCTGTATCACGTAAGGTTTTTAAGAAATCGACAATTTAGCATTTAGTATTGTAACGTCTTCTGCGACATAATCCTACAGAAGGATCTAGTCAATAATGACGAGACATGAGAAAATTAGAAATGTTTTGCTGTAGATTTTTTTGTAGTCACTGTCCTGTGCTTCAAGTATCAGTGACCAACAGTAGTCTCCGAGCATAGGCGGACTCCACTTTCCCTGGTAGCGTTTCTCGATGCTGGCAATGTCTTTGTGAAATCTTTCACCATGTTCATCACTGACGGCGCCGAGATTGTCCGGGAAGAAGTCCAAGTGAGAATGAAGGAAGTGTATCTTCAGTGACATGTTGCATTTCATTGCCTTGTAAGCTTGTAGCAGATTTCCAACTTGTTCAACATAGTTTGACGCCTTGTAGTTGCCCAGAAAGTTAGCAACAACATCTCTGAAGGCTGTCCAGGCAACATGCTCGGCACCATGCAGAAGGCCCTCAAAGTGACTGTCCTTGAGCATCTCTCGAATCTGTGGGCCAACAAAAACGCCTTCTTTTATTTTAGCATCACTGGTGCGTGGAAACCTCTGTCGTAAGTATGTAAGGCTTCACTTTCTTTGTTCATTGCTTTGACAAAGTTTTTCATTAACCCAAGTTTGATGTGCAAAGGTGGGAGATAAATGTTCTTCGGATCAACGAGAGGATCATGTTTAACGTTCTTCTGTCCTGGATACAAGTCCCAAACAGGTGGCCAGACCTTTCTCACATAATGTGAATCTCTAGCTCGGCTGTCCCACTCTGTTTAGAAAGCAGCAGTACTTGGTGTAGCCTAGCTGCAGACCGAGTAGAATTGCAACAACTTTCAGATCTCCACATATATTCCAGTTGTATCTCGAGTATTCTATGTGTTTCATTAGCAGCTGCATGTTCTCATATGTTTCCTTCATGTAAGCAGCATGTCCAATGGGTACTGAAGGGTATGAATTGCCATTATGCAGCAAAACAGCCTTTAAACTTAACAGCGAAGAGTCAACAAAAAGTCGTCATTCGGATGGATTGTGCTTACAGCCGAAAGCAGAAAGCAATCCATCAATGTCAATGCAAAAAGTAAGACTGTCGATTTTTTTGAAGAATCGAGTCAAGTCTTCATGCCGTTTACGAAATACTGAAATTTTTGTACCTGGAGAGAGCAGATTCCATCTTTGCAACCTAGATCCAAGCAATTCTGCTTGATTTTTTGACAAATCTAAGTCTCTGAGCATTGAGAAATCAAATGAGGATTGCTGGATGTCGATGGCTCAAACTCTGGGTCTTCCGTAGCTGAATCATCAACTATCTGCAGCATTTCATCTGTCTCTGCATGCTCGTCCTCGTCCTCCAGTGTCCAAAACTCGGGGTTGGAACAAGAAGACTCTCGTCGTGTGAAACTGGTCTCATTGCCGAGGCAAGGTTAGGATACTCAATAGACTTCCTATTCTTTGAAGAAAATCCTGTAACATTCGTCATGCAGAAATAGCAATCCGTTACATGATTATTCTGCTCCCTCCATATCATTGGTATGGCGAATGGCATGGATGGACGCTTACCTGCAAGCCAAGCTCGCAGACTGGTAGCACAAGATGAACAACATATACGAGGTGCCCATACTTTGTCTTGGTCGCCAATTTTGCATCCAAAGTATAACTCATATCCTTTCTTTATGATTGCTGTCATACTCCGCTTCTGTGATTTCAACGTAAACTCTCCACAGGTGTAGCAGAACGTGTCACTGCTATTGCGACATCGACGCGACATTTCATAAACTTTAATTAAATTAGTTAATATATTCAATTCACAGCCTTTAACTAAACAGTTATATCTCATCAAATAGAAAGACTGCAGCTGCTTCCTAGTGCTGCTTGGTATTTATATAGGACTGCGTAACCATAGCAACAATACATGCTAGGCATGTAGTCTTGAAGACAGGTTTGGGCGCGTCTGGGCATGTCTGGACATGCCTAATTATACTAATTTTCAAAATCCATGTAGTTAAGTGAGCCAGCAGTGGATATTACATCTGTTATGGCGGTCTCATAAGCCTAACCTGAATACCCATAACCCAGATAACTCTCGAAAACCACGATTTTAAATTCTTATAATTTTAAATTTTAAAATCAGCTTTTTCTCAAAAAACTTACGTGATAGAAAAATTTCAAAATTATTCCTGTAATCAGCATGACAAAATCTACCTGGAACGCCAGAAATTGCACAGGAAACAAAAACCTTGTTGACCAGTGTATTCCAAACACTAAGGTCTTGATTTTTCTGTCCCCCTTCATTCTACAGATATGCCCAAACAGCCTTAGTTTTCTTTTTATACTCATCTGCATTAAATTTTCTTTCATTTGTACTCTCTGGTATATCTCCTCATTATGTATCTTGTCTATTAATCGGATTCGTAGTAACTTCCGGTAGCACTTTCTCTCAAACGTTAATATTTTTCTTTCTATCTCCTTCGTGTACACCCAAGCTTCACATCCATATAACATGCTGCTGAACACACCAGAGGCGTCATTTGGGGGGGTTGGGGGGGGCACGGCCCCCAGGAAATTAAAATATTAATTTCTAATGTATTAATGTGCAAATAACAGGGACGTAATCGTAAAAAGGACTGACAAGCAAAAAAAGGTCGTCAACTTTTTTGGAAACTCAAACTCGTCAGGTCGAAAAATCACAAAAAATTGCAAAAAATAGAAAAATTGAAAAAAATTTTCTCGCCCCTCCCCAAGAAAAGTGTGAAATGACGCCACTGGAACACACATGTCTGCAATACTCGCATCTTTGTTTTCATTTGTATTTCCTTACTTTTCCAAATCTTGTCCATGGCTTGCAATACCGATGTCGCTTTGGCTATCCTCACTTCGACCTCCTTTCCACATGACAGGTCCTGTGTCATCAGTGATCCTAGGTAAGTGAACATCTCCACATTTTCTATTTGAACTCCATCCAATTTCAGGTTCATTTTAATATTTCTATCTCCAAACACCATTGTTTTTGTTTTAGCTAAGTTCATATGTAATCAGTATCTCCTTCCCTCTCTGTTTATCTCTGTTACTAGTTCTTCCAATCGCTGTGCATCCATGTCAACCAGATCCGCATAATCTGCGAAACACAGATTGTTTACCCATATTCCGTGTACTTTTACCCCAGTGTTTTCTCTTTTTGCTTTGTCCATTATTCTTTCTAATACTACTATGAATGTATTTGGGGATATTGGGTCCCCTTGTCTGGTCCCTCTGTCCGTTTTAAAAAATAACTCCCTACTACTCCGCCCACTCTGACCGCTGCTTCTGCCCTTGCGGTACTACTTTTGAAAATGCTATATAAATCCACGAGATTTTGCTTACCTGCCTTAGGCTACCTACTTGCTTACTTACTCGAGAATCACGTCTATAAAAGATTTTAAAATTTTGAGTGTTGCCAAAATATTTAGTCTTCCCAACAACTAACGAGTCAAATAAACAACTACTAATGAATTATATTGCAAAGTTAAGCCCAGGATCAAAAGCACGAATGATTATGAGACATACACGTACACAAACAGCAATCTTTATGTCTAAATATCTTAACAATCCATTATCACCGTTCGATCCTTTCCTCTATATTATGTAACAATAAATAAAATACACAGTCGCAACGTAATAATTTGAGAGCATATTTGTATTCCTTAAAGTACGGCTCTATTAGGAAATATGTTACGGGGATATGTAATTTAAGTCGCTACCCGGACAATAAATATAAGCTGATACTAAACGAAGAGTGCTCCACTTAAAACTATATCCGCAAAACCTTTGCTAGGGACAAACAAATGCCACCCGTATAGGCCTACGGTACATCCGAGCGATTGCGTTAGCACATTGAAGCGGATAATTCAGCCGGATATCTTTGCCATTCAAACAATCAGCTTTCAGACTAGCAGGTCATCGCCCGATTGACTGATTTGTCTTCAGTGGCGGCTCTAGTATTTGGCAAGTGGGGGGGGCGTTGGGGTGGCAACTTCTAATCATGGGGGGCAACCATTTGTTGTTTAATGTATGTAGCATTAAGCATATGGTCCCAACTGGGGGCTACTGGGGGGCAGGCACTCAATAGGGGGGCACGGGCCCCCTCTGGCCCCCCGGTGGAGCCGCTACTGTTTGTCTTGCGTCGACTCGAATGGTTGTGCAAAATGTCTTTGCAAAATAATAAATTGCAGAAACAGAATCTATGGTCTGACTTAACCCCTTAACTGGGGATCCCGGATATATCCGTCCATTTTACAGTGAGTTACAGTTAAATACACGGTTAAGGGGTTAAATGTTCTACGCTTGCAACACTTCTTTCTATTCGAAAACGCAATCAACATCCGAATCACAGCAGTCCTGTAGTCTGCCATCTTTGCAATAGGCGCGGCACTTTTTATCTATAGGGTCCGTCCGCCTGTTGCCCGGGAACAACGTAATGGACTCGTCAGAGGATATATATATATATATAAATAAATATAAATATAAATATATATATATATATAGCTGGGTCGACGGTTAGCTCAACAATCCGGAGACAAAAGGGAAGGCAGTTTCCTCTTCCAGCGTTTGTCAGACGCAATTCAACGCTTCAACGCAATCGCCTTCCGAGGTTCTTTTCCACGCCTCGAACCGGACGAGAGTTAGCAGCACACTATTTATATATGTCTCCGGACAATGTTTTAATAAGTCCCTCGGGAACGAAGATATATCCCTGTAACAAATGATTTACATCCTCAAATGGAGCCCTAGATTAATGCAGGTACACACACTAGACTGCTTACTATGAAATATTTGGTCCCCGTATTTGTAATATATAGCCTTCCTGCCCCTTGAATTAATAAACATACCAAGCCTAATTCAAATAATTTTGAAAGAAAATTAAAACAGCATAATTATCAAAACCAATTAATGCAATATTAGTAAATAAATTAAATCATGATAAACCGATTTAAATTAAAGTCAAGTCTGCAATTATCATTCTTTGTATATCACATTGCAAGTAATATTAATTAATGCAAAGATACGATTAGCGGGAACAGACCCGTCGAGAGAAATTGCTTGCGCCTGGGCAGAGCAGTCACGAGCCCCTATAGAAAGTTTATATTTAAGCGGTGATGGTTTGCTTGTCAGGCTTTTTACAGTAATTAAATTGCAATTAGATCAAGTATGAAAAACTGGTGAAGACCTTATTGCTTGTCAGTCGTTTCAGGGTGATAAAGTCTTGGGCTGGCCCCACACTTGCCTTCAGTGTCTTTGTGATGATATATAGTATTCCACGTGTTAAACATTTACGGATCCGCCAGGGCCCTCTACAGATCGCCGCACCCCTGGGCATTTGCCCCTGTTCCACCCTCTCGGTGGGCCTTAGCGGGAACTGTTCCCTCCTGGTGTCTTTTTTACAGCTCTTGATTGATTGATTGATTGATTGATTGAAGATGATTTATTTCTACTCAACTCAAATCAGGTGCATAAACAAACTAAGAGTACATATAAGTAACAAACAAGGTACGACCCTAATTAATAAAGTAAAAAAGAAATATAATACAATAAAACTAACATAATTAGATCATAACTGACAAGTGAAATAATAATTCCAATAAGGTAATGTCAATTGATACAAATAAACCAGTATGTCATTGGTAATGCAAAGAACCTATATAACAATGGTTAAATTATCACGTAACATACTTAACAAGTAACATTATAAGTATAATATTGCTCATTGTTCATGTAGGCATATATGCTTATTAAAGTCTAACAGCCCCAAACATGAACCATTTGAGAGTTTAACTCCTTGTCAGTGAGCTTGCCGATGACGATGATGATTGATATTTTGCTGCGCAGTTATACTTTGTATCTTTAGCTTTGGTACTTTGGTTATATAACTTAAATAGCATGTGTTATTATAAATTTAAATTAGTTTCTTATTCACTGTTGACAAAATCAATATAAATTGAAGTCTAAATTAGAAAGCCGACCTGATGACATTTTGCTTGAGCATTCTCAGTACAATATTGAGTTACTCGTCTTTGTATGGTTATCGAACTCACATCTTACAATGATGCTCATTGCTTCGTTTTCTTATGTAATTATACGTGTTGTGCACTAATGGTAATATCTAGCCATATTACATTCATAGGATCTCTACAGAATGCTGCCCTATGCATTATGTCCATCCACTACGGTGACTACGCGATATATAATGGGCGGCCATATATCGCGCGATGTTGTCTCTAATCAAACTTGTTCATATCGTTATTTTGCAATTTCATAGCATTAGGATTTAGGATCTCAGTAAATGCTATTGTTGAAATTCGGAATTGAATTGTAAAGGCAGAAAATTCTTACCTTTGTCCAGCCATTATGGTGAATATTTGACCGTATTTCTCCGAGGATTTCAAGAAAAAATCTGCAATATTGCTTAAACCTCGGAGAAAGGGCAGAGATCCAACGATAGGTAGAGAAGGAAATGCAGGAGGAGGAGGAAGACCACTGCTTTTGATGTTTCCGCGATTTCTCCACCAGTTAAAGAAACCAAAGGAAACCACAAAAGTTCCGATTGCAAAAACAATATTAGCAACTAATGCCATTCCAGAAATAGGCTGTGCAGTTTTTTCTATTGATTTGTATGCATCAAATATTGTTCATAGCCTACATCTAGTAACAAAAGCAGTTGTCTTTAAGCTGTGGTTAAATGTAAGGTTAAATATGCGACTAAACGTAATTCAACCTGTTTTTCTGTTCAAGAATCTTGTTTTCAAAGGTCACATGATTCAAGGCCCTATCAAAGCCTGCGTCGGCTTTCGACTTTGTTGGACTGAATATTGTCGCCATAATAATATACATAAAATCCTTGCTTCGCACGTGTTGCAGTCAAGCACAGATAAAAAAACAACAAAATAGGGCAAAAAACAGAAAACACAATGCAAACAGGGAGATAATGAGAAAACAAATGTGACCCTCTGAGAGAAAAGATACCATATGTGGGGTTCTTGAGTTACAATGTTATGTTATATATACTGCATATATCGGGGTTATATTAGCTCAGTCACGGCAAAGTTTTAGAGACATATGCCTTGTCATTTCCGAGATACCAGCATCCAAACATCATGACCTATGATGCCCATGCCTATGATGACCATGACCATGACCATGACCATGATCATGGTCATGATGATGATGATGATCATGATCATCATCACCTCCTTGTTCCTTCAGATCATGAAGGTATTAGACAGCGGCGGAGGATAAGAACCAGTGGCGTAGCGTGCACCTGTGCCGTCCATGGCTCCTGGAAAAATACCGCCCTAATTTGCTTTTATTGTAGTTATTATAGACGACCTGACAAGCAAAAAAAGGTCGTCGCCGCTGAATTTGCCGCCCCTTCTAAATTTTGGCGCCCCTTCGCTAAAGCTCCTAGACACTAGTGATGGGTAATTGCCTTTTTTTATCTAATTAATTAGAATTAGTTAAAACTTTACAATTAGAATTAGAATTAGAATTAGCAAAATTACACAACTAATTAATTAGAATTAGAATTAGATACCTTCTAATTTAATTAGAATTAGCAATTAGAAGTGGAGTACTAAAAATTGCGATGCATTTTTAATGTAACGACAAAAATAATTTCATCCTCCGTAATATAGAGTATATCAGAATTGCATTTTGCAAGTAAAAGTGACTCAAACAAAGTATCATCTAATCTATATCTCCTATCATTAAGAATAAATCCAGCTGCACTAAATGATCTTTCAATAGCAGCAGATGTGGCCGGTATAATATGATGCTGCAAATGCAGCTGGTATAAACAGGGAAAGTTCAGTTTATGGTCCTCCCAAAAAGATATACAATTAGTGTTCATATTGGTTGGAGTATCTAAGTAACTTTGGAGCTCTTCAGTTTCTGTTGATTTCAGTAAAGTTTCTTCCATATATCGAAGTAGATCGTTGTGGGACTTAATTTGAGGTGTGACTGATTTCTCATGGTCCATAGCTGGTGTAAAAGGTGTATTGCTTATCTGCTTTGAGACTGAATTTAGTCTACTTGAAGTTTAATAACTTTAATTTGTCTTTGAACAAAACATCCTTCCTCAGAACTCTCTATCCACTTGACTTTGGATCGTGGATCCAAAGCACTTGACACAAGCAAGTGTGCTAATTAGGCAACTAATTGTTATTTTCAATTACAATTAGCAAGCTATTCATTAGAATTAGAATTAGAATTAGCAAAATTTTTGAAGTAATTGATTAGAATTAGAATTAGACAGATAGCTAATTCATTAGCTAATTAATTAGAATTAGAAATTCAATTACCCATCACTGCTAGACACAACCCGACAAGCAAAAAAAAGAGTCGTCGCCGCTGAATTTGCCGCCTCTTCTACATTTTCCGGCCTCCCTTTGTTTTCGCCAAAACTCCTCAACAATCCCACAAACAAAAAAGGTCGCTTTCTGAATTTGCCGCCCCCATCATATGTGCCGCCCATGGCTAAAGCCATAGTAGCCATTGGGACGCTACGCCTATGATAAGAAGCTGGCAATGCTCAAGAGATAAAAGATATCGTTAAATGATCTTTCATTTTAATGCTGGCGAATATTGAAAAATATTCGCTTACAAAAATATATTCCTCGTGGACACAACCTGAAATTAGTAGGAATCAGTAGGGAAAAAATCTTATATGTGTAATAAATGAACGATATAAAGGTAGGCCTACTAACAAATACTGATTATTCATTGTCATAACGCGAAAACCAAGAGTTTACGACTATTATGACTACTGTATGGCTTTTTCTAAATTATTGCTTTAAATATCAAAATGCATTTTCTAATATTGCAGAGACTTTTGCGTCACATTTGGCTCTAGTAAGCAGTAGGCCATTCACTGCAGACATATATATATATATATAGCGATAGCCATCTGGCGAATGAAGCGAAAAGATTTTAAGCACTTTCGTCTAATAAAAATTTCATGGAGTTATATTCAAAATAAATCGTGAATACACGTTAAGATACCTCTTTTAAAATAGGCTGTAATATTTTAACTAGGTCGTGAATACACGCTACGATGTTTCGTTTTTAAACTTGTCTTACTCTATGAAACGTTTGAAAAATCTCATTCAAAATGATTGTAATAATGTAATTTGATTAAATTAGTATAATGAGTTGGCAGTGGCGTACCCAAGCGGGGAGGGGTTTAAATTCCCCCTTGGATGGCCAACCAAAACAAAATTTATTGCGTATTAGGGCTTATTATTTTGTGGGTGGAGGGGCGCCATAATCGGGTTTAAGGTAGCAAAAAAAGAAAAGAAATCAAAAAATGAATATAGTTGTACAGGGACTGTCTGCGCATTCATATAGCTATAGACCTACAGTATTATAACTAACGTAACCAAGCAAAATAATGATTGCTTTTGGACCACATTTGCAGTGATGGGCAACTAGTTAACTGAGTTCATAGTTTAATTAGATGTAAATCGTTTAGTTAAAATGCTAGTTTAACTGAAAATTTTTAGTTAATAACTAAATAGTTTAACTAAAACTTTTTAGTTGGTGTCCCGAATTTTCAATAGCAGTCCCTTTTCAATCTATTCTCTTCTGGGTCATTTTTTCCAAACAAACTTGACAAACTTGTGTTCCTGCAGTCTAGGCTAAGAATTAAATATTAGATAGACAATAATTAATTATTTCAATGGTTCATTGACTGATATGTTCATGTTGCGAGCATCGTCTATGTTTTCATGAACATACCTGATACCTAGGAAATAGTTGTAAAATTAGTTGCAAAAAGTTTAATTATATTTTTTAGTTTAGTTAACTATTTTAGAAAGTTAGTTTACAACAAAAGTTTAACTACTTATTTCTAGCTTAAATTTAGTTATAGTTTAACTAATGTTTTTATTTAGTTGCCCAGCACTACACATTTTGTCTCTAATAAGCAGTACCATTCACAGCAGACGTATGCAGCAATAGCCATTTGACGAATTTAAGAAAAGATTTTCGAAGTCGGGAATTGTTGGCCGTAACTACCCTTCGGAAAATCCTGGCTACGCCACTGTGGGCTGGTAGCCTAGCAGTGTCGTATGTCGGCTGTGGGGCAGTGTGGGCAAATGCATATCGACTCTTGCTGATTCTTTGATCTTTGTCTTCTGATGCGAGAAGAGAATGTCTGTAGGCTACTCAATTCACTCTCGAACTTTGAGCCAGTGAAGCCGGTGAGTTAGCGGGGTGATGTGGTCACGATGTCCAGCACCAAAGACAAGCTTTGCAGCTGCAGCTAAAGCCAAGGATCCTATAAGCCTCTTTGCCGCATGTCAGGCATTAACGCTCAACCTGTTGTACTGTATACGTCGAAAATGCATGTTCAGGACCAGTGGCGTATTTACCATTGGGCCATTTGGGCCATGGCCCCCTTTGGTCTTGGTCTAGCCTGTCCCCAGACCCCCATTATAGGCTCGCGCTTCGCGCTTCGCGCTCGCCATGGGCTGCCCCCCTTACCAAAATTCTAAATACGCTACTGTTCAGGACGATTAACTCTGTACTAGATAAATCACTCGAAATCGCACAGACCTGGTATCCGAAGCGATCTCGTTAACAAAAGAAAATAATCGACAAATAATCTTTTATTAATACTAAGCGAAAGTGAACCACATTGATTTATCAACAGTATGTTCATACAGTATTTAGTTGAATACATTGGAGAGCCTACATGAAATATATACGCGAATATACAGCACATACACCAAAAACAAAGGACTGTTGTAAAATTCTATGTCTATAGCGTCATCATAAAGCAAAGTTAAGGACTATTTCAGATGCGTGGAATCAAGCGAATGTTGAACGGCAAAGGAACCATGATTAATCCAATCGGTTCGAGAGGCTTAGCTTCGACCTTATCTTGACCCTCTGGTGGTAGAACTAGGAAATTCTGAACAATGGCTGTGAGAACGAGGAATATTTCCGTACGAGCCAAAACTTCTCCCAAACACGATCGACGACCTATAACGAGATAATTAAAGATACTTAAAGATACTATGAAAGTACACTCTTTGGGCATTAGCTGGAAATAAATAAATGCTAAGGAACACTGAAATATGTAAGTTTTTTTAAAAATAAACATTACTGTTTTAAACATTAGTGCACTGTGCCGACGTGGTCTTGTTTATCAAAGTATTTGCGGATCAAATATCGATTCGATGGCAGCCTCTTCGACGGATAACGACTACAAGCAAAGACGAAGTCTCGAGCGCACCCATGATTGACCTGCAATACGCCGACGATGCGTCCGCGCCCAGCTTCTCAGTCGTTGGCCTGAAATGAAACCTAGTCCCCATTTCCGCTTCGTACCGACGTTTTGTGTATCACTGTGCTCGTCATTCGTCGAATTCGACGGACTCCGACTACTACTACTACTACTACTACTACTACTACTACTACTACTACTACTACTACTACTAGGCTACTGCAACGTGAATAAACCAATGAAAATCCGCATAAATATGAATTAGCAACTGTAGACTGAATATGGAATTTCATGTAACAATATGCAAATGCTGCGTTACTAGTTGCTTTACTTCTGCAGATACAAATCCACCATATACGTATCTCACGATAAGCCTAAATTTACCGAGTCCAAAGGGAACGATCCTGTCTTTGCCGATTAGTTTGTTCTCCTCATCCAAGAATCTTTCCGGTCGGAATTCGTTTGGCTCCTTCCATACTTTTGGATCCATGTGTGCAGCGTATATATTGGTCAACACCTAATGACAACAATACATAAGCAAAGTTGAGATTACTTATTTGTGACTTAATTTTTAAATTAAAGGAATTACAAGACATGTATAAAATTGAGTCAGCCGAAGAAAGACAATATTCGACTTTATTCGTATGCGTTTCTGTACTCCAGAAACGGTCATAGAAGTGTTGGTTATCACAGCATCATCAGTTTTTGCTAACTATTATGCTATATTTCTTCATGTCGAACATCATCATATAACAGTACATAGCGGTAAGGATTGTGTATACGGTGATGCTATGTTACCTTCTGTATCGCATATTGTTATCATAGGATCCACTGTAATAAGACTGTTAAAAGGACATAATGAAATGAGTGGCTTTTGGAATGAATACTTGTAGCTTTACCAGCAGTGGACTTCTCGAAAGTATCGACAACTTTTGACTATTCTAAAAATGTCTGATTCCTTATCCTATATGATGATGATGATGATGATGATGATGATGATGATGATGATGATGATGATGATGATGATGATGATGATGATGATGATGATGATGATGATGATGATGATGATGATGATGATGATGATGATTAGATTGCCACTAAATTCTTGATCTCGTAAAACAGTATAACGATTGTCTTTGGTTCTCATTCAATTTACGTGCAATGAATATTAATTCGAGTTTCTAGTTGCGTTATTCCGCCATCGAGGAATCGAATATGACATAAACATTCATCAAATTTGAAAAATGAGAGATTTCTTAAAGTTCCCTCTGCTGGATAAGACCATTACACTCTGCAAAACAGACTTCCGCAGTCCCACCCCGGAACACTCCTCAGTCCTTGCGTTACTCACTGATTGCAGATAAGTAAGCGCACTTCGGGATAAGCAATCTCTCGTCTGTCTGCATTTAACTCTAGGGTTTACTTGTTTCTGTTTCTGAGTTTTCTTATTAATTTTTATTGCATTCTTCAATTATAAACCTCATCATCAATGGATGTGCATTACGTCCGATTATAACCATTTCCGATTGTTAAATCCCGATGCCAAAAGACGGATACAAAGGATTAAAGACCTAAGCTGCTGACAGAGATAGATGGCGCCAATGGGAACCAGGACCTGCTTCCGGGCAGAGAACTTAAAGAAGATTGTTAAATGGCGAATACCGATAAATCGACCACTAGGCCGATAAATGACCGATACAAATTATTATAATAGGTCATTATCGGTAATCTACTTCAATTAAATCTTTAGACATGAACAAGGACAAAATTATAGACTCCATCAATCAGACCGTTAATATTTACCTGTGTTCCAGAAGGGACGAAATATCCATTGATTTTGACGTCTTTTAGTGTCATTCGAGGAAGTCCAAGAGGAGCAGGAGTTTTCCATCTCATCAATTCTAGAATCGTCGCCTCTGCATAAGGAAGGTTGCGTTGGTCGTTCATCGTTGGAAATCTACTTCTTTGAACAACTGCATCGACTTCTGCTCTCAATCGATCTTGAACAACTGGATGATTGGCCAGAGCAACCAATGACCACAACAGTGTGGATATTGTCGTATTGGTTCCAGCGGAAATCAGATCTCGAATACTCCACAGCAGTTGTTCGTAATCTAATTCATTTCCTTCCTTGTCAAGATATCTCTTGACAAAACAATCCCCAGCTCCAAATTCTTTGCATCTGTCGATTTCGTGTTTTAGAAGCTTGGTCATTATTACTTGACTATCGTTATATCTTCTTATTTTTTCTCTAAAGTGTGGCAGATAACGAATAGCGGGACTCAGTTCCAATGATATGTCGGAGCTCCTGCTGATACGCTCCGTTTGAATGTACAACTCTCCAAGACCATCTTGAAATTCGCGTCTCTTTCCAAATATAACATTATTGTTGACATTAGTGACTATCATTGCTATCGTGTTCCTAGGTGCAAACGTCTGGCCATTTATCTTTCGAACGCAGTCTAGCATTGCTTCGACTTCTGTATGGGTTCTCTCTTCCATAATATTCTTAACTCCAATGCCCATTTCTTTCAAACAGGACAAACACAACTGATGAAGTCTTTTCCATTCAGCATCAGTTTGTCTGGAGCTTAGCCCTGAAATTAATGCACACATATTTATATCTTTTAAGCCGCTAGGGCTTGTCCGACGCCATCTTGCTATAACGTCTTGTTATAGTGCAACCTCTAATAAACCTATAAATATTTTCCTGAAACTATGCCATTCATCTTAGAATGCGTAAAGCATTGTGGATTTGTATCATTCAAATGATATTTCCACCATTGGGAAAACGTTCGATAATCCAGAGAACATCAATTTGAGCCTTAAAATCTAGTTTTCTAATTCTTGTGGAAAATACATCTGACAATCTAGCACTTGACATTTTTATACAGTAAAAATTGGCTCTCGTTAACCCTTATAGAACCATTTTTTGTACCCGCTCGTAACCACGGGGAGTAAGGTAAAACTACCCTAATCGATATCTCGTGTTATGTGCAAGAAATCGTGGGTTGTTAAGTAACACTGGAAAGTACTTTTAAAAAACAGTGATGAGACTTCCTTTCATTTAGTTTTTGCGCTTATTGTTGTGATGAACTGTAAGACGAAACACACTATGGGTTTATCGCTCCATTAAGAACACCGTAATGTCAATATATAGGTAGGTTTAGGTGTTAGGGTTGACATCATCAAAACATTAAATAAATATAACATACAAACATACAAATAGACATTCCATTTGTGATTAAATAAAAGAATAAATATATTATAAATAAATATATTATAATATTATAAATATATCATAAAAATATAAATATATTATAAATAAATATTATAAATAAATATATTATAAAATAGATAAAATATAAATAAAACAGTAAATGAATGTATAAATAAATGTAAATACATATGTAACATAAGAAAATAAGTAAAGGGTGTAAATAAAAGATCACTAGAAGCTGACGGGTTTATAACCCTTAGGTTGATCCATATCTCAAATACATCTTACTAGCTGTAAACTCACGAGCATCTATTTATAAGTGAATTTCTGGATTTGTGTGTTATTCTGCTCAATGTTATATGTTCTATATGATCAATATCCCTAATGTGATACAGTAAAATCAATTACTTGTACAGTATCTGCGAACCAAACTAATATCAAGCGGACGGTCTCTTCAGTCTTTCCGGGATTGATGAACCTGTATGCTTAGATCCTTAGCATCTGAAAAAGATTTTAATTAATATCGGGTCTATAACCGGATCGTAAAGATAACCCGGAGACCCGGTGACCCGGTGGACAAAGGTGACCCGTATGACCCATTGACCCAGTGACCCAGTTCCAAGTCTGGTATCTAAGGTTTAATAACAGTCTAGTTCGTTTTTCTTCATTTGCTGAATTTTTAAATTCTTCACTCACCATTTCTCTATTCAAGCCATGCCCCTCCTTATGTGTACACTCGTTTGTGGCATCGATGGGTTATAGCACCAGTTTCGCAGGCATTTGATTTGGCTTGCAATGACAATTAGTTTATTTGAAAACTCAGTTCGTTTGCACTTTATGTCAAATTATTCAATGGAGAATTTCTAACCTTTTCTTCGTGGGTTTTCAAGTCTGTCCAAATATGTCCCTGTTCTTCCAGAGAAGGCGGACGTTTGGCTGACGCAAGCCTCCTCTATCAATTCTTTACTATTAAGAACTAAAAGTCTTCTGAAATGCCATAAAATAGCGAGGTTCAATCAGAATAGTGCGAATTTAATCATTTCAAACTTATATCACAAAATACAACGGTGATTAGCACGACGTATGCCTGGAAACATATCGTCTTCTAATATAGAATCTATACAGTTGCTAATTGCCCTATACGGATCATGGATTTTTCAAAAGAGATTTCAAGATCAAAGGTTTTTACCTTTTTCTTTTGCCTCGGAAAAGATATTGTTTTTGGCGTTTTTAGATCTGTTTTGGTAAAAATGCCATAGGTACAAAATGCCATCTGCAGCCAGTTTATGGGACTTTCCATTAATTATGTCAACAATTTTTGGGCAATTTTTGACCCCTACCCCTTGTCAACAACTGTCAACTTTCAGTTACCCTCCCCCCATAATTACGTCAAAAACCTTTGATACCCCCTCCCAGATCAATGACAGGTCCCAATGACAAGGTTAAAATTTTTTGCGATGATGACCATTTTTCTCTTTTTTGCTCGTCGAGTGTCAAAATGTGATGGTTATGACCTTTTTGCCATGCTTTTTTCCATTATAATAAGTAGTATTCCATGAAATTTCCTAGTTTTTGATTATTTGTAAAAAGTGAAATTGTTGACGTCAACTTCTCTTAACCCCCCTCCCCCTGTCAACAACTGTCAAACTTTTTCAAACCCCCTCCCCTAAATTGTTGACGTAATTAATAGACATCCCCTATGCTGATGTTGAAACAAATAGTGCAATTGATGAGGCGTACAATTCTTACCTTGATCCGGCCATTATTGTGAATAGTTGACCGTATTTGTCGGAAGATTTCAAGAAAAAACCTCCAACGTTGTTTAAATCTCGGATAAAAGGCAAAGATCCAACAATCGGCAGAGAAGGAAAGGCAGGAGGCGGCGGACCTTTACTTTTGATGTTTCCGCGATTTTTCCACCAAACGAAGAAGCCAAACAAAGACACGAAAGCTCCGATTACAAGAAAACTATAAGCAACAATTGCCATGATTGAAATAAGCTTGAATCACTGATCGAAATTCACAAATTACTTGCGTACATCTAGTAACCAGTACAGCTGTTTTAAAGTTGTAAACAATCATGCGAGTGGCTGCAATTCAACCTGCGCTTTTTATTCAAAGAAGTTATTTTGGTAATGGTCACAGGACTAACGCTTTCGACTTAGGCCGAAGTCAAAGCCAGTGTCAGCCTTGGACTTTGTTGGACTGGGTATCGTCGCGATAATAATTAGAGAAAACATGTTGACGTATCAAAGGTTAGTAGCAGGGCCGGATTAAGGTCCGAGTGGGCATGGGGCTGAGAAAAAAGGCCGTCGCCTATACTGAAAATCTTTGACAAGCAAAAAATGGTTATCTCCCTTCCAAATCATTCTGACAAGCAAAAAAGGTTATAAGAATGGTTATCCCCCTTCCAAATCGTGCTGCAAATCGTGCTGACAAGAAAAAAAGGTTATTTCGAAAATCGGTCGGCCTATTTTCATGATGGGCCGGGGGCTACAGCCCCATCAGCCCCCGCTTTAATATGGCCCTGGTTAGTAGTCTTATACCCACATCCCATATTTGAAAGCGTATACGATTTTGCTTCTAATTTAAAAGTGGTTAGAATTCAGTCTTTACATTTCTTATGCGTCATCGTCATGTGCCGTCTTCGACTCGAAGGTTGACAGTCATGATCTGCATGCCTCCAAAGGAATCGGTTATCAGCAGATCTTTTCTTTGCGCCATAGTTTTCGATTCCAGTACATTCTTTGATGTCTTCTAGCCAAGGTTTTTGTCATACTTTAGCAGTAGGCGCTTCATATTTTCTCTCTGGAATGTTTTGGGTTTGTTCAGAGCAGGATCCTCTCATGACATGTCCAGCATATTGGATTTTTATTTTGACTATTTTCTTGAGAAAAATTGTTTCTTCCCAATTTTCTGCATCACTGTCTCATTTGATATTCTGTCTCGCCAAACACAGGCGTTTGAAATGTGGTGCTATAGAAGACTACAAAGACTTCTATATAGTATATTTGTATTAAGTATGCTATAGAAGACTATCAAGTCTTCTATAGCACCACATTTCAAACGTCTGTGTTTTCTCCTTCCATCTATTAGAATAGTGAATGTACAACATTCACATGAATACAGAAATACTGAATGAATGAATATATATATATATATATATATATATATATATATATATATATATATATATATCACAACACATCAATCGTGTATAGGCGCCGACGATCTCTAGTTTAAAGTGTATAGATATTATTAAATATTATTTATGTATGTGATATTCCCGTTTGTAATGCAGTGTAATGAGCGTTCGTGAGTAAGCTGGTGTCCTGCGTCAAACTTTCGGGTGCAGCACTATAGAAATTTCGTCTTGCCTACTTACCTACTTAATGTGACGGAATATTTGTAGAGCGTCTCTTGTGAAGAATCACTCTGAAGTGATTACTTGTACCTCACTCGCCAGTGTTTATTCTAGGCCCTTTGGAGGGGGGATTTTCCCCCAAAGTTTGAAAATTCCTCCCTCAAAATTTCTTTGTGTTGCATTGGGGGATGGAAATTTTCCCCCAAAGTGTTACGAGAGGGTTCTTTTAAATTTTGGAGAGGGGAAAAAGAGAAGGATATGACCATATAGAAGAGCATTTGAAAGAAAAGGAAGGATGTGATGACCTTTTTTGCTCGTCACCACATTCAAGATAAAAATTATATCAGGATGACCTTTTCTTTTTTCTTCAAGGTTTTTGGGCAGAGAAACCGTCCCTCCTCCCCCAAACATTTCAAACTCCCTCAATGTCAAGGTGGCTAGAATAAACACTGCTCACTCGCCATAGATACTCTTTTTAGAATTCAGTCTTTGGTTTAACACTTAATTAGCAAACGAACCATTTTGATCTATTAATGACTTTATGCTCCACGAATTTTACTCTAGGCCTACCCTGTGAACCTCTGAAAATCGAGGTAATTATAAATGGCCTCAATCTGTGAGGGACTGGTTTACGTGTATATAGCTGTATTTAGGTAAACATTTGATGCTCTCTCTCCAGATTTTTAAAGGTCATTTGAAATGAATAACATATGTAATTTACTCTCACGTCGGTCGCACAAGCAGGGATATTTTTACATCCCCTAACACCCCAACACCCCGAAATTTGAGACCGACATCTCCAACATCCCCAGTTTCATCTATTGGATGGTCTTTTTTGCTTGTCAGACCCTATTGGCAGAGAACCCCCACAGTGGCAGCTCTAGGATTTGGCAAGTGGGGGGGCGTTGGGGTGGCAACTTCTAATCATGGGGAGGCCAACCATTTGTTGTTTAATGTATGTGGCATTAAGTATAGGGTCCCAAATGGGGGCACTGGGGAGCCAGGCACTCAATTGGGGCACGGGCCCCCTGGCCCTCCCGGTGGAGCCGCCACTGGACCCCCAGAATTTACCGATATCCTGCAAATTGATAATCCTAGAAATAACCCTGTGCACAGCCACCGCGTAGCCAAACATCCGTAACAAGATGCAACATGCCAATGTACTTTTCATCTAAGACATACCTTATCGTCTTTTACGTAAACCAGCAAAAACCTCGGATCATCTGGTTTGGTATTCGAGGTCAGCTTTCAAATAAATAACTCTCTAGGCTTGATTTTTGCAGAGCTGTTGTCTCTCTGAGTTGACTTAATTAGCAAACGAGCATTTTAGATACTTTAACAATGTGGTTATTGCTAACTAGTTTTCGCTACCAAAAACATTGAACATCATCGACATAGAAAGGTAATAAAAAGACATCTGATTAAAGTAATCCAAGTGGCATTTTGTATTAAATGAAAGGGAGATTTACAAGAACATATCTATGGTGAACAGTAGACCTTATGTTAATTTTAACTATCTTTATTGCAATTGTTAGTACAACTATACTTCAGTTCAATGAACCATATTTGATTTGTCTACAATATGTTCATTCATATTTGATTACATTTATTACATTCAAGTCTTATATGATTGTACAACGCATATGTCAAACACAAAGCACGACGTACGTTGTCGAAAGTTTTAAAAAATCTAACAAGAATAGATTGCGGCAAATTATATGCCAAGTGTCATCATAAAGTCCAGTTCTGTTTCAGATACGCGGCACTAAACGGATCTTGAACGGCAAAGGAACCATGACCAATCCAATCGGCTCCAAAGGCTTTGCTTCGACCTGATCTTGACCCTCTGGTGGTAGAATTATGAAATTCTGAACAATGGCTGTGAGAACGAGGAATATTTCCGTACGAGCCAAAACTTCTCCCAAACACGATCGGCGACCTACAATACAAAACATTTGAGACAATTAAGGATAGTTATTTAAAAAGTACACTCTATTGACTAGGAATAAAACAGTACCGAAGAATATTGAAATATTTAAGCTTATTATAATCGTTAGTGCACTGCAGCGAATGCTCTTGTTCAGCAAAGTATTTGCTGTGATAATGTGTATCTGTTTAACCTGTCTCAAGATCTTCTTTAGGGAATACTCTATTTCAGTAAGAGCGCTCATCTAAAACCCTACTATTAAGATTAATTGCAATATGGCTATAACGGTGCAGAAAGTAATGCTTCGCTGTAGACTATTTGTCCCTACTCGGGATAAAACTGCAAAGTTCGGCGACTGATCGGCTTCACGTGGGAATCCAATTCTAATGAATTCATTGCCTAAGAACGTTAGAAATCGGTTATGTTATTCATGGAGAACCTAGAGACTTAGGCTACCTGTTTAACATCTTCTAGAAGTGACGCTTGTTAAAAGTACCATTGACTTTGGCCTTCGCCATGCCCACCGCGCTATAAAATTGTCTCAATAATATTAATAGGCCTACTAATAATAATAATTGTGAGAAATTTGAACTTCGTGGACTTAATAAGCTATGCATTTGTCATCGTTACACCATTCATTGAGTATTTAGGTCAATCTCACATATATTATTCTTAAAAGCCCAAAGACCTGCAGTACATAATATAAACATCTCAAGTAATAAGTGCGGTAAAATTCCGGACAAACATGGAATCTGATAGCGCATGTACACTCATGTCACTCAATCTGCAATTTCATGTAACTAGAAACGCAAATTCTGCATTACTAAATGCCTTATAACCACAAACATTGACAGCCTAAATAGATTCCACCAAAAACCCAAATTTCGGATTTTCAGTTGTCTTTTTCAATTTTACAAATTGTTTAATAAATGTACCGAGTCCAAAGGCTATGGTCCTGTCTTTGCCGATAATATTGCTATTCTTATCCAAGAATCTTTCAGGTCGGAATTCGTTCGGGTTGTCCCATACTTTGGGGTCCATGTGCGCAGAATAAATATTGGTCAACACCTATTGACCAAAATACAGAAACAAAGCTACGATTACTTATATGTGATCTAATTCTTTAAATCAAAGAATTGCAAGAAACGTATAAAGTACAGGTAGGCCTAAAGCCAACCGAAGAAAGACAATATTCGATATTATTCGTATGTGTCCCGCTATCAAACAATCATGGAAGAGGTTGTCATCACCTCATACTCAGACTATTCTACTGTGAATTTTGCAATATTGCTTCAAGTCAAGCATTATCGATATTACGTGACTCTAAGGACTGTATACCTGTGTGTGGTGACGACATGCCACCTTTGTACCAGATTTTGTAGTTAAGGAGGTCATTGTAAAAAGGTTGCTATATGCACTAAATGGCATAATGAAATGAGTTGTATTTCCAAAGTATAACAGTATCCATTTCTTAAACGATGACATTTCAATACATTTTCTTGCATGATTATTATCAACAGTGACATTTAACCATTCCAAAATGTCCGATCGTTTAAGCTTATGTGTGTGCTCTAATAAGATTGTCACAAATCCTGCAACTTCAAATTAATATAGCTGTATCACCAAGTAAATATGTTAATTTGTTAATTAAATAAGTAATGACGTCGTGAACTTCCGGTTACTTTAAATGCGTAGAGAGTTATTTTCTGAGTGTGACTATCAAATTGCATAGCTGCATCACCAAGCAAACTCCAGTTGCAGCATTTAATAGAACTATGGTGTTAACAACTCAATGGATCCAAGTTCGCAAACCCGAGCATGGCTGTCGTCAGTCCATCCTTTAAGAGGTCTAGGATATCAGCTTGCTGATTTTTACATAGTCCTTCATTTCGAGAGCATTGCCACTCTTCTGTCTCAATTTATACAGAATATTCAATATTTCACTCAAGTGAGTTTTGTTCAAGTTCATATTAAAAGGAACTTTTCTGACATTTGGTAGAACGTTTTCTTATGAAAAGACTTTAGTAGATAAATAAAAATAAATTGAAGCAGAAACAGAGCTTGCGATGAGAATAGATTAATATTTTACTTGTGTTCCAGCGGCGATGAAATATCCTTTTATTTTAACATCATGTAGTGTAACTCGAGGAAGACCAAAAGGAAGAACGGACCTCCATCTCATCAATTCAAGAATTGTAGCCTCTGCAAAAGGAAGATTGCGTAGGTTGCCCATCGTTGGGAATCTACTTCTTTCAACAACTGCATCGATATCTGCTCTCAATCGATCTTGAACAATTGGATGATTAGCCAAAGCAATCAAAGACCACAAAATAGCAGTAATTGCTGTGTCGGTTCCAGCACCTATCAGATCTCGAATGCTCCACAACAGTTGTTCTTCGTCCAACTGATAGCCTTCCTTGTAAAGATATCTCTTGACAAAGCAATCTTCTGCTTCAGGTTCTTTGCATCTATCGATTTCGTGTTTCACAAGATTGGTAACTATTCCTTGGCTTTCTCTATACCATCTTACTTTTTCTCTAAAATGTGGTAGAAAACGAATAGCGGGACTTAATTGGAAGGCTGGGTCAAAACTTCTAGCGAGGCGTTCCATTTGTATATACAACTCGTCCACACCATCCTGATATTCGCGTCTCTTTCCAAACATAATATTATTCATGACATTAGTGCCAATCATCGTTATTATGTTAATAGAGGCAAACGTTTGGCCATTTTTCTTGCGAATGCAGTCTATCATTGCCTCGACTTCTGTAAGAATTCTCTCTTCCATTATATTCTTATCTCCGAACCCCATTTCTTTCAAACAAGATAAACACACCTGATGAAACCTCTTCCATTCAGCGTCAGTTTGCATAAAGGCAAGTCCTAAAATGAAGTATTAAAAATTAGAATTAACTGCTAGTCCTGTATGACTTGCTCGCAAAGTCCCATTATGATGTATTCTCTAAACAGTTACCTGAAGCTATTTAAGTAATCTTAACTTGATAAAGATATTTGAAATTTGAATATGCCTGAGTAGATAGGCCTACTTATACGCTTAGATAATTACTGTACAGTGTACAGGCTGTACTTGAATATAAACTTACACGCGACAGGTCTAACTAGACTAAATCGCATTGAATTGTCTCTTACATTCATTGCGCCTGAAGTAGAACAACTATGCTCGATAACGAATCTTTTTTGCATTATCCGTACTTTAAAATTATTTGCCAGCCATTGAGAAATGCAAGCAATGATCCATATAGCCTTGGCACCTCGACGATGACTAGCGTCAATTTTAGCTCCATTTGGAATAGCATACTCGTTACTACTAATTAGGAACACATGTTCGAGTAGGCCATTTAGCCTTTGGTAGGGAAATTATCAGTTGATTGGAAGTATTGTTAGTTCAACAATTCATGATTTCAAAGTGCTTAATAGAAATCTTAACTTCTAACCTTTGCGTTCAGGATTTCCGAGTGTGTCGATGTAGAACGCTGATCTTCCAGAAAACGCAGACGCGTGGTTGACACAGGCATCATGTATCGTTTCTTTGCCATTCAGAACTAAAAGTTTCCTGTAATGTCAAGAGACCGCGAATATGGAGCAGAATTGTGCAAATTGATACACTTTAAATCCTATCACAAAATAAAGCAGTCATTAAAATACCTGCATAAATAGCTGTAGACGTTTACATTGCCAACATCAATTTTAAATATTTTTTCTTGGGATGCCTAGATATCATTTTCTGTTTTATACATTTGCGTAGAGAAAGATAATTAAGTAAGTAAAATCTCGTTAATTTCTATAGCGCTTTCAAAAGCAGCACCGAAGTAGCTCCTTATTCCTAGGCGCTTAATCTTAAAATTAAGTAGCTCAGAGATGGACATGGGTTGGGTTAACCCATGGGTTGGGTTGGGTTGGGTTGGATTGGGTTGGGTCATACATTTGGACAATTTTGGTGGGTTGGGTTGGGTTGCAAAACTCTGACTTGCACGTGGCACAGTGCACACACTATATATTGGTTATAAAAATGTTTATCATTTTCCGAATTTTCACCTAACAAATTGCTGCCGAACTGTCGCTGGCAATACTGGCTTATGACGGCTAATAGTTAAGCGATTGGTGGGTGGGGGGTTATATCCAGGACTGTCTTGAGCCCCTGGTTCCTTTGATCTAAACACAGTTGTTCCTATATAATAAAGCATTAAAGTAACATTTCCTTTGATACATAAAACCCTCCTCGCCGTTGTGGCCCCCGTTGCGTTCTCGATATTGTGCAGCGTCATATGCCTATAGGTAGATGTTTATCCGCAGCCACGAGATATTTGCATAAGACCGGTCGGAGTAAATAATTCAAAGCATTGGAATCAAGAATCGAAATTGATGAATGAAGGTTATAATATAGTCCCTTTCTTTGAACGATCCTTTTTAAATCCACCTTAATCTCCCTATTGCCTCCAATAACATTCATGAGTTATTGCGTGCAAACTTGTTAAGCAAATGCTATAATGGCTCTCGGGTTCCTTATTCGTTAGTCTTTCAACATTTGAAGCTGAATTTTAGCGAGTGTAAGTACAAATCATAATTCGGATGTCAACCTTCCTTTGCACGTCACTGATAATTATAATGGCGGAAACTATACAGCGACACATGAGAGGTAATTTTTTAAAATGATTTTCTTGTTTACTTGAAGCTTGGTTGGGTTGGGTTGGGTGAATACTTGCAATTGCCGGCATGGGTTGGGTTGGGTTGGGTTGAAGATTTGATGGGTCGGGTTGGGTTGGGTTCTAAAAAATGGACTTATGTCCATCTCTGAAGTAGCTATACTATAGCCAAAGGTGCGGTCATTCATGCAGAGTCATTTAATCCAAACGGTCAGTGGTTGGGACGTTACGGCTATGAAGGTAAGAGAAATGATTTCCGTATAGAAAGAAAAAGTTGAGGAGATGTTGCAAAAATAGAAGGAAATTGTGATTTGTGACTCAGAATTTGTTATTTGACCATGGTGGAGACAGCGGAAAGATGCTGGAATTGAGTTCCAAAGTTCTGGTGCAGCATATGAAAAAGCACGGCTGCAAATATTTTAGAGATGATTGATTCAGGGGACGAAGGAGAGTTACATGAGAGGAAGATCGAGTAGATCGAAAATGTTGTGGGATTATCAGATTTCGTAGGTATACTGGTTTTGATGTATGACGTGAGTTATAGGTCATCGAAATTATTTTATATTTAATACGTTCTGTTATTTTCAGCCAGTACAGAGATTTGAGTAATGGTGTAATATGGCAGAATATGAGTAAATAGGATTCATGACAATTAGTGCTGTAGTCGTAACACTAAAATGAGAAAACAGTCGATAAAATTAATAAAAAGTGTTTAAATCATCAGAAGCATGGCAAAAACTGAGACAGATAAAAGACTAATAATGAATTTAAAATGAAAAGGAAAGCTGAAGGCCATATGCATTGGTGGGTACAATCTGCAACTATAGACCGTTCCCACAGTCAACAGTTTCAAAGTGTTGACAATGCTTAATTTGATATCAAATCGCTATACTAACACTATTGAACCTGGAGGATTGATGCTGTAGTAAAATTAAATTGATATGATGAAGCAATCTATGAACACTTTCAGTAGAAATCAGTTGCTTGCAATCGAATTATTTTCACAAATCTTATTATGCAACGATACACTTTGAGCGCAAAGTGTTCTAACGATACTAAAGAAATGTGCAAACCACTTATCAAAGCACGTCCTAGACACAAAAGGAATAGTGTATAGTCTCTAATAAAACTCAGCATTAACGTTAATTTGTTTCTTTTTAACGTTAACTTTTTCTCTTTTCTCGCTAGTCACTCAATTTGATGTTATTAGTCAATTACAGTACATTGAGAACGATACAGAGTTCCTACCTTGGTCCAACCATTACTGTGAATAGTTGACCGTATTTGTCCGTAGATTTCAGAAAAAATTCCGCAACATTGTTAAAACCTCGGAGGAAAGGCAAAGATCCAACAATCGGCAGAGAAGGAAAGGCAGGAGGATCAGGAAGACCTTTACGTTTGTCGTCTCTGCGATTTTTCCACCAAATTAAAAAGCCAAAAGAAGCCACTAAAGTTCCGAGGACAAGATATACATCAGCAGCGATGGCCATTCTTCAAGTGTGCTGCAGCGTTTGATTGATATGCGTCGAATGTGTAATTTCATCCAACGGCAATAATCCTATCTTTGTTGTTTACTAAAGGTCCTTGGAGTTAATGGGTTAAACAGGACGATATCAAAGCCAGGCGTCTTTGCCTTGGACTTTTTTCAACTGGGTGTCTTCGCGACGATAATTGCCTCGACTTTTCGTCGAGAACTAGGTCATGCATCACGTAACAGAGCCCTCAGAGGTAAAACTTATGGGATTCATCGTTTCGTTATGGAAGCCAGTAGCGTGCAGGGGCCGGTGGGGTGATGGATCCGGATCGGATGGGGAGGCCAAAATTGGCTCAGCGACCCTTTTTGCTCGTCAAACATTTTTTATCGACTTGGCCCCGGGCGTCCGCTATTCTCTAAAGACCATTGCATTGGGCCGACGGTCGGCCGCCGATACAAGTACAGTGATAGCCCGTCGCCGAAAGATAGTCTGCATCTGCGCTGAGACCAGAGCACAGTCGTTATACTGTATTAGTCTTTCTAAGAATCGGCAAGATACTGTATGTTGTTATGACGACGTCCTCGATCGATGTTAGGGTGTTCGGGTTTTTTACCTGTTAGGGTGTTCAGTGGTAGGCAGGTTATTCGCACACGTCAAGAGACTCACAACCAATCAAATGTGGGCGGAGTTCGACTTACAAACGGGGCTAAACCGTCATTGTAATGTACCTAATGCTTTTCGGCGCTCATTATTGTGTGTTAATATTTTCATGTTGATATCCGATTTGGATATCTCATTCACCGTCTATTCACTCTGTTGCAACTGTTAATTATGCTTCTTGACATTTCATTATTACAATGTATACTGATCTGTCTGCGACATTTAATAATTTCAATGTATCAGGACATCAGGTTGCCTCCCTGGCGAGATGTGTTTCCCTTTAGGCAACCCCTTTCTTCTTAGCATACCGCTTTTGACTCTTTTCTACTATATTACTGTACAGTACTACAATACTGTTAACTGAATACTACTGTATAATATTAACTTATAATTTGACTACTTCTCAAGTTTCTTTCTGTTTATTTACGAATGCTTATTTAGACCAAATTTGGTATTGTGAATATTCTGTAAATTGTTTTCTTTTAATATAATCTCAGTTGATGTCATTTATTGCATTTGATGTCAGATAGTTGAGTTGAGTTGAAATAAACCTCAAAACCACCTAAATAATTTCTAACTATTTCTATTATAGTTATTTAAATCAGTTTACTCCACTAATCGCGTGTATAATGTCTTCGCCAGTTGACTAGACATTGTCTATATTTTATTGATGTACATAATAATTAAGATGAGAAGATAGCAGAGTGGTAACAACGTTGGACGATGGAGCAGAAGGTCGCGGGTTCAACTCCCGCAGGAGCCCTAAGGTCGACTCAGCCTTCTTTCGCCAGATGGCGATGGCAACTGAGTAGCCGATTAATCCGCGGAGTAAACAGACGCATTGCATGAGAACACTGGCCCCGTATCATGCAATCTGCACTAGTCGCCTGGCTGAGGGCCTAGAAACGGAGATCAGCGCCGCTCCTACGAACCTTGAGGTTAGCCTTGAGTGCTGGGGAATAACATTATCTTTTTACATAATAAATGGGACGAATTTCGTTCAAGAAGCTAGCGTCGTATAAATCAGGGTGTCGATCGCCGTCAGACGGCGCCACCAGTCCGTTATGCGGAGGAATATATTAGTGAATTTATGGGGATTCGAAATTGGATCCTATGATTAGTCTTGAAACGGAAGGAGCCGAGAGATGCTTATTTTTCTAAGTCTGCCTCTGCACTGTATATATTTTGTGCAAACGGTCAAGTGTAAAACCCAATCAATGTTGCAACTAATACGTGCTCTGGTCGAATAAGAAAAAGTTGTATGTTGCCAATAATCAATAATACTGGTACTCACCTGACCCATTGAGTACATAAATAACTCTATAGCGCCATACAGCATAGCAAGTAATGTAATTAAGTTAAACCATTACAGAGTGGTAACAACGTTGGACAATGGAGCAGGAGGTCGCGGGTTCGAGTCCCGCAGGAGCCCTAAAGGTCGACTCAGCCTTTTTCGCGGTGGCAAAATGAGGAGCAGTGGTAAAAATCTTTGCGATAAATCAAGCAGCTACGCTATGCGATGCACTAGCCCCGCATCCGTGGCAATGCACGCCTGGCTGAGGGATATAGAAACGGAGTTCAGCACCGCCTTATGAGCCCGTGAGGCTCGGGGAATGACTTTGACTTTTTGATTTTGATTACAATGTAATGAAATTTAATTAAGTTAAGTAAATTAGTTAAGCAATGTAATTAAGTTAAACCATTACCGAAGAGTAATATATTTTGCCAACGTAATAAACTTTGTTGTACTGTATGAAAAATAAAATAAATCAAATATTGCAATGTCAACAAACCCGGTATTATCAAGCCACTCTCATTGAAATCTTGTGCCGCGACTGTCGACTTATGCATTAGGTTCACACACGTCATTCCAAGGTTACAACCTTGGTCATGCCCCATTATTTGCCTACGAATAGTGGCCGTCAAAATAGCTATGCCGGAGGATCAGTTTAAACCGGCTGACACTCGGCAATAATCTCAAATAACCTAGACAAGAACATTTTCGCCACGCCAGTAGACGTCACAGGTATGACTATCATGTTCTATTATGAATCGTTGTGTATTTAAATCCTTCAGTGCTAATACTTAAATTATTAATTATTATTGTTAATACTTATATTATTATATTGTATGAGAGTCCAATCTCGATTCGTTCGCAAGGAAACTTAGAAACTTATTTCTATGAGACTTCGTATAAGCATAAAGCGCTCTAGTCTTTGGCCCGTCGTCCAATTGTCTGCGCTATATAAATTGACTTATTAACCTAACCTAACTTATATTAAAATACTCCTTTTTCAGGCGTCTCTTGTCGCCAATTTAATAAACCCTATAGGCCCTACAGCTTCGCTAAGCCAGTAGCGATGTAGCTTTTGTAGAGTTTGTATGAAATTGAAATTATAAGCAAAATTGATTTCGCAATTTCGCTACTGGCGTCAAATTAAATCAAAATAAAAGCAACATAGGCCTAATAGCAGAAAGTTTGCATTGCTTCCAGTTCAGGGTGCCATTTATATTTGCTCGAAACATGTTGCTGTCGGTACAAGTAAGTGAAAAAAACGTAAAAACGCTATATAAATTTTGTTTTTACTTTTTTTGCTTAGGGCCTACTTGTATTGACAGCAACATATTTCGAGCAAGAATATTAGATGTTCTTCGCAATAGAGGCAGACTTTAGTTTCGTATTTTTCACAGAACACGTCCCGGTACTTTCCCGTTATCTGGACTCCAGTGAAGAGATACTAAGAAATGCTTAGGTTAGGGTGGCGGTTAGGGTTAGGGTTAGTGTTAGGGTGAAGGTTAGGGTTAGGGTTATGGTTAGACTAAAACTCTAACACTCACCCTAACCCTCACCCTAACCCTAACCCTAATATCTCGTCACTGGGGTCCGGATAACGGGAAAGTACCCATGTCCCTTTTTGTTTTTATTTTTTCGCAGCAATCGAAGAGTTACTGACATTTTCTGTCAATTTAGATCTATTGAGTCTGTAAACAGAAAATTCATTCGATATGGCATCAACACAGAATGGTTCAACCAACCGACTTAACTGTCTCTGCGAATGCAGTGTCTGTCAGAAGATTTGCTCTGAACCCAGAATGTTATCGTGTTTTCATATCGCCTGCCTCAAGTGCTTCGAAGAAATTCAGTCTAAGAATAACAAGATGCCGGGTGGCGCATTGCCATGTCCGCTGTGTAAGAAAGATTTTTCAATACCGTCAGAGGGAATGGCCGGACTTCGGAGAAGTTTCTTCATCGAAAATCTTATTGAAGTGATAAAGACAGCCAATATCGAGTACAAATCTGTGTTGTGTGATGCTTGCGGCAGCATCGACGAAGCCAGTGAAGCCAATAAGGCTGCCACTAGATGTCTAACTTGCATCGAAAATTATTGTATACGATGTTCTAAAATACATAGTAACCAAAAATTTACCAAAGATCACAAAATCGTCGAGTTCAAGAGCGAGATCAATGAAGAGCAGATCAAAAATATGTTCACTGTCCGGAAATGCAAGGTGCATTCGGACAAAGTGTTGGAATATTATTGTAGAGATTGTAAGACAGTTGTTTGTGTCTTATGTTTTGTTAACGATCACAAAACACACGATTGCAAAGAGGTAGCGATATTTGATGACGATTTTCGTCAGAGACTTGGTGAAAGTTATACAAAAATGCACGAATACAAAGAGCAAATCTTGTCGAAGAAATTGGACATGGAAAGACAAAAGAGAGACTTTTGGGGAAAAGCTTTGGAAACAGAGACGGCCATCAGAAAGAAAAGCCAGCAGCTCAAGGAACTATTGGAGCAACATACGCAAGATATTTTGAAGGATTTTTCGCAGCTAAAACAAAAACATAAGCTGATAATCGAATCAGAAATAGAAGAAATTGAAAGAAAAGTAGTGGTTCTTGACAGTTTTATGGTGTACTGCGCCGAGTTGAAATCGAAAGGTACTCCATGCGATGTCTGTTGCGATTCTGATAATTTAATCAAAAGAGCAAAACAAGTTAGCAAAGAAAGCGAAGACTACTTGAAAAAGCCCAGCAAATCAGTAGAAGTGAAATTCACTGCCACGAATCAAGAAATGTTTCTTCAGAATTTCAGCAATGCAATAGGCAAATTATCAGGTAGGTTCAACGCCGATACAAAGATCGTTTATAATCGTTACGGGGCTGTCCATTAATTACGTCAGCAATTTAGGGGAGGGGGTTTGGAAAAGTTTGACAGTTGTTGACAGAGGGAGGGGGTCAAGAGAAGTTGACGTCAACAATTTCACTTTTTAAAAATAATTTTGACACTCGATGAAGAAAAAAGGGAAAAATGATCATCACCACAAAAATAATAACCTTGTTATTGGGACCTGTCATTGATCTTAGGGGGTCAAGAGTTGTTGACGTAATTATGGGTGGGGTTAAGTGAAAGTTGACAATTGTTGACAAGGAGGAAGGGGTCAAAAATTGCCCAAAAATTGTTGACATAATTAATGAACAGCCCCTAACTGCTTAATTACTATATTGTCTAGAACTACGGTTCTTAACCCTTTTACGATTATGTCCCCTGAAGCAAGAATAAGAGAACGAAGTACCCCTACCAGCGTGCCTTATACCAGGACATCTGTCACAGATTGTGCGCATGCCAGAAAGTGGGATTTCTCTTTAGAATTTCTAATTTAGTGCAAAACATTTCTACAGAATTTGATGGTATACAGGGTAAATTGTAGTAAAAGTCTTTAAACAGATTTTATTTCAGGATTATTCAGTACCCTCAAAACGTCCTTCAAGTACCCCCAAGGGATACGAGTACGACCGGTTAAGAACCACGGATCTAGTAAAACCGTACTCTAAAACGTACTGCTTGTCCGAAGAGATTGAATGCACTTAGCCTGACGACTTATCACGGACATACAATTGTTAGAACGTACCAGAGAAGACTGGCTCTATTGTTCAAATCTGAACTGGTATAAGCTGCCGTGGAATTCCAGTTAGACCAGTTTCAATAACAGGAATGTTCCAAAATGTCACTATAAGCAAACACGAATATATGTTGATTCACATAATCATAATGCATATATATACGTATTTATAAGCACGCATTCAACTATATTGTTACATTGACCGTTGGCTGTCTTATGTGACGGCCAAGGTATTCAAAAAATGTACCCATAAAAAACTCCAAAACGTACAAAGGTCTGTAAATTCTCTTGCCTTTAGTTGTTCCAGTTAAGAGACGTTAAACCTGCTGTTATTTTAGCTATCACTTGTTTATTTCATGTTTGACCTTTCACGCAGAATCCAAGAGAAAATTCGAGCGCTACGCCGTCATCGTTGGCTCAGATCGGCGTAACTTGTTTTCCATTTCCAACGAAGTCGTCAAGATAAACTTAAATCGATCGAAGGACGTTTCCAGCCTGCAGCCCATAGCCACTCAGATGCAGTGGGGCGCAGCAGTTGCCGTCAACAGCAGTTCGATATTCGTAACTGGAATCGGAGACGGCTGTGACGAGATCTGGAGATTCGGCGGGACTTCCTCCAAGTGGAGGAAGTGTGCCTCTTTGATCCAAGGAAGGCAAGGTCACAGCGTGGCGTTTGTCGATCGCATCCTGTATTTTTGCGGCGGATTTATGAATTCTTTTAAATCACCTTTCGACGATGTTGAGGCGTACGACACCACCGCTGATAAATGTTCCAGTGTTGGCAAATTGGTCAACGCAATCAGATATTCTGGCAATTGTGTTCCATTCAAGGCGTCACTGTATATATTCGGAGGAAGTAATGCTGACCACAAAGCTGTGAGCGACGTTCAAGTGTATGACACGAAGTCAAACACATGTGCTCTGTTTTCGAAACCACTGCCGACACCATGCGAGCGTCTTCGTGGTGTGCTGTGGGAAAATACTGTTATCTTGCTTGGTTCCTCTGTTTGTTTCCTGTACAATTTTGAATTTGAAACCTGGAGCACGAGAGATAAATTTAAGCCTGGCGTCGACTATTTTGGTCTGGTTGTTAACGATGGCAAAATATTTGTCATAGGAGATGCAGAGCCGGTTAAGGGACATGTTCAGACTGTAGACGTCAAATGGATGCCAGTTGTGAATTTCTTGAACGATGAGCCGATAAAATGGAAACATCACGCAAAAATACCCAGGTCTTCATCCATATACGTCTTTGGAATAATAGATAACCTTCCGTAAATTACAATAGTAAAAGTAATATGGATATTTATTTTGTGTGGCTGCTACAAATTTATTTAATCGAGTTTAGTGATTTGTGTAAGTTTTAGATATCTTCTTGTGCATATTTTATGACACAATGCGTAGTAACTTACAGAGACGGTAGATGAAACATGGTTTATATGTTTAAAAGTATGAGTCAATAATGACGCATAGCCAGTCTATTTGACATGACATGACATCTTTATTTCTTTCTCCATAATTTCTTCACAATTTACGTAAAAATATAAACAAAATAACATATACATAAACCTATGTACTTATCTAATAATAACATTATAACTACTCAGAAGGTTGAGAAAGAAATAATAAATGGTTACTAAAGGGATCATGGATCCCGCATTAAAATAAACAGTACATATGACATTTTATAATGACAGTAGACATAAATTTAAAAAATTAGTTTCACAATTTGAAAATAACTAAAATTAACAAACATAGCATATAAGTGTTTGTAACAAAGCAGACTATAGATTAAATTAAAGTTAGAAATTGTCTATTCTTGTAGAATTATATTTTAAAGTCTCTTTTTAAACAGTGTTATGTTTGGTATATTTTTAATCTGAATAGGGAGATTGTTCCTTGTGTGTGGGACATGTATTTTTATTGTAAAAAACCTAGTGTTAGTCCTTACAAATGGGATGGATATTTTATCACAATTTCTTACATTGTACATGTTTCTTTTATTAACTGTTTTAAAATACTCTTCTAGATAAAATATTTTGGGTAGCAGATTATGTATGTATGTGTATATAAAGATCGTACTTTGATGTTTATAAATGTTATTGACATTCATTATATTTAGATTGTTTAAAGATGACTAGTATTTGAATAGGCTACTTATTTGAAAATGTTATTAATTAACCTAATCGCTTTATTTTGCAAAATTTGGATTTTTTTCTGTTAAATATTTATAAGTATGATTCCATATTATGTGACAATATGTTAGGTAGGGGTGTATCAGAGTGAAGTATAATTGCAATAGAGCTTTTATTTACAAATTTCATGATGTCTAATAATATTTAAGTTTTTGGATATTTTGAGGCAATTTGATCAGTTTGATTTTTCCAGCTAAAATTTTGGTCCACCATCATCATCATCAGTGTTTCTGTCTCTCGACAGGTCCAGGTATCCAGTTTCTCCACTCCGATCGATTGCTTGCTTCTTCTTTGAGTTCCTGATATCCTTTATTCATCATCCACTCCAACATCATCTTTCTCGGTCTACCTCTCACTCTCTTTCCCTCCATTTTTCCTTCGATTATTGTTCTTAGTAAAGAGTCATGCCGGAGGACATGTCCCATCCAATTTCTCTGCCTTTTTCGGATTGTATCTATCAGGCTTCTTTCTTCTTCTATCTCCTTCATGACTTCCTCGTTTGTCTTATGCTCTGTGTATTTTACTTTTAGCATTTTCCTCCAAATCCACATTTCAAAAGCCTCTAATCGTTTTATATCTTCCTTTCTCATTGTCCACGTCTCCGCCCCATACAACGCCACACTCCATATCAATGTTTTTACCAATCTCATTTTTAGGTTTAGTTTTAGTTTACTTTGCATCAGCTCCTTTCTCTTGTAAAAAGCTTCTTTTGCTATTGCTAGGCTATACGTCTTCTTATCTCTTTATTGCATCTGGCATCGGTTGTTATCAGACTTCCTAGATAGCTAAATTCCTTCACTTGCTCTATGATCTGTCCGTAAACCTTTATGTCTACTCTCATTCCTTCTTTTTTACTTATTACCATAACTTTAGTCTTTTTTGTATTGATTCTCATTCCATACTTTTCTGACACTTGTATTAGTTTATCCATTACTTCCTGAAGCCCTTTTTGATTGCTTGCTAGCATGGCCTGATCGTCTGCGAAGCGCAGCGCCTTTAGTAGTACTCCTCCGACTTTTACTCCCTTATCTTGCAGTCTGTTTTGAACTGTGCCGCTCGTCTTATCTATCGTTCGGCCCGATGTGATCATGTCACCCCGCTTCTTGTTGATCTTCATTGGCTGTCAGTGCCTGAGCGCATCATGTTCAAGTTATCAACGCTTGTATATCGCTGCCTTCACGGGATGGGTCCGAATTATCTTGCATCCGAGTTTCGTAGTGTTTCTGACCTCGCGGGCCGCAGACGACTTAGATCGTCCGCGACTTCGGTGCTTATGGTTCCAAGAACGCGTCTTGTCACCGTCGGAGATCGTGCCTTCCCAGTGGCTGCTGCGCGTACTTGGAACTCGCTTCCTGCTGACATACGGGAGTCATCGTCGCTAGATATTTTCAGGAATCGACTGAAGTCTTGGCTTTTTAAGACTAGCTACTTAGTTTAATTTTGTTTAAAGTGTTCGCGCAGTCTTTAAGACAAGTTACCACTATAATCTTGACGTTCTCTTACTTACTTACTTACTTACTTACTTATCTGTATTCTCCATCGCCTCTTGTACTAATTCTTCGATGTATATGTTAAACAACAGCGGTGACAGTGGACATCCCTGCCTTACTCCTCTCCCAATCATACACGATTCACTCAGTTCTCCCTCTATTCTCACCTTCACTGACTGTCCAAGGTATAGGTTTGCTATCAGTCTTCTGTCTCTCCAATCCACTCCCACCCTTTTCAGTGCTCTCATCAAAATCCTCCAATCTACTCTGTCAAACGCTTTTTCGTAATCCACGAAGCATATAAAGATATTTTTTCCATTTTGAAGTCTTCTCTCACTTAGCATTCTTAAGCATCCGATTGCATCCCGTGTTCCTTTTCCTTCCGAAACCCAAACTGATCCTCTCCAAGGAATCCTATTGCATCTGTTTTCGCTTGTACTCTTTTGTAACGACCTTGAGTATTATCTTCGCCGCGTGACACAATAGACTGATAGTTCTATGGTCCTCGCATTCCATTGCATTTACTTTCTTTTTAATCGGAATCATTATTGATTGTAGAAAATCGTTTGGCCATTCTCCTGTCATATAGATTTGTTGGCAGATTTCGACCAGTTCGTTCGTTGCATTCTCTCCTAGTATCTTTATTGCTTCTGCTGGTATGTGGTCCACTCCTTCTGCTTTGTTGTTTTTCATCTCTTCTAATGCGTGCAGAATTTCTTCTTTCATCAGTCCTGGTCCTAGCTCTTCGCTTTCAACTGTTTGCTGTTCCTCTATATTGAGTTCCGTTGGTTTGCTGTCTTTGAGGTATAATTCTTCTATATATTCTTTCCATCTCTCTTCCACTTCTCGTTGGGTTGTGAGTGTATTTCCTTGTTTGTCTTTAATACCCGCCCTGCTCCCTTGCATACCTTCTTTCTTTGTTAAATCTTTTACTTCCTTATATACTTGATCCTGTTTCCCTTGTCCTTGTAACTTTTCTATTTCTTGACATTTATTCTCCCACCATTTCTCTTTCGCCTTTTCTGTTGATCTTCGCAGCTGGTTATTTAGTCTCCTATATTCTTTTTTTGCATATTCTGTGTTCTGCTTCTTCCATTTTCTTCTCTGCTCCATGTCTTCTATCATTTCATTTGTCACCCATGGCTTTTTTAGCTTTCCTTCTTTTCTTCCTTCCTACTTCTTGCTCTAGTTCTCTTACTACCACAGATTTTAGTTTTTCCCCATCTTTCTTCCGTTGTCTCTCCTGTGTTTGTTGTCGTCACTTGTTTTTCAATCTTCCCCACCAATTTCTGTTGCCTTTTCTTTGATTTTATCTCTATCCCATTGTATATTTAATTGTTTTCTCTTGTTTATATATTTCAGTTGTATTCTCACCTTCATTACTACTGAGTTGTGATCTGTGTCTGCATCTGCTCCTGGGTAAGCTCTCGCATTTTTTACACAGTTTCTATATCGTCCATTTACCATAATGTAGTCTATTTGGTATCTTGCTATGTCTTCCGGCATCTTCCATGTATATATTCTTCTCTTTTTTCGTTTTTAAACCAAGTGTTTGCTATCATCATGTTTCTTAACTTGCAGAATTCAATTAGTTTTTCTCCTCTTTCATTTCTAACCCCATCCCATACTCTCCCACCACATTTCCTTCTCTTCCTTTTCCCACTACTGCATTCCAATCCCCATCAAAACACAGAAATTTGTAGCTCTTATCCTCTCGATTTTCTCCTCTAGATATTCATAAATTTCATCCACTTCTTCTTCAGTATGTGTTGTTGTTGGCATATATACCTGTATAATTGTCAGATTTACCGGCTCCGCTTCTATTGTCACCATTATCACTCTGTCTTCATATCTCTCTATGTTTGTTATGTTTCTGCTCAATTCCTTCTTTAGGAGTAATGCCACCCCTCTCTGCCTCTCTTTTCCTCCCGCATAAATAACTCTGATCTCCTCCGTCTCCTCATCTGTTATATTACTGGTGAACTCACCTCCTTCTTTCCATCTCACCTCTGCCAAGCCCAATATGTCCAATCGCGCCTTTCTCATTTCCTGTATGATATTTGCTAGCTTCCCAGGTCGTAACATACTTCTAATATTCCACGTTCCAATTTTTAGCTTTTTCTGTTTTCCACAGGGGTTTCGCTTGTTGACGACCTTGGAAGCCCTGTTACTCCCACTGCCGGACGCGTCTCCACCAACTAAGTCAGTGGCTCCGTTAACGTCGTTCGCTGATTTTTGGTCCACCAATACTCCAAAAAATTTAGTCACTTTTTGTTGTATTTCAATATTATTTATTTTAAATTTCGGAATGTTTCACGGTATAATTTTTGCTAGTGTGGAAGATGATAAAGTTAGTCTTTTCAATATTCAATAAAAATTATTTTTATGGAACCAAGCTGATATTTTTATTAATTCATAATTTATTTAAGATATCAAATCATTAATGTAATTGCTACTTGCTGTTAAATTTGCAACATCTGCAAATAATGAAAATTTAAATAAAGTAGAAATATTTGGTAGGTCATTTATAAAAATAATGAATAGTAATGGGCCTAAAATAGTAATTGAGGAACTCCATAATTTATTTTTAATCTTTTAGACATAGTGGAGTTTATTTGAGTATATTGCATTCTATTGTTTAAATAACTTAAAAACCATTTAAGGGCTACTCATTATAGTCCATAGTAATTTAATTTATTTAGGAGAATTTTATGGTCTATTACATCAAAAGCTTTGGTGAGATCTAGAAATAATCCAATAGTAAACTTATTTTCATCAAAATTAGAAGAAACTATGTCTACCAAATTTAATAGTGACATGTATGTGGAGTGATTTATATGCTCATGATTTTCTTTTCTTTAGTTTTGTGCAAAAATTCTGATATATCAGTAAGGCTTCAAAAATTGTACTTTATTTCATTAATTAAGTGATTTTCTATTATGTATAATGAACTTAGCCTTACTGAAATTACTATTATGATGTTAAAATACCATTATGATTGTTACTATTTCTACTATGATGTTAACATGATGTTATTATTTCTACTATGATGTTAACATGAAATTTCTATTATGATGTTATTTTGCACATATTTTGAAAATAATAAACTGTTATTGGATTGGATTGGATTGATTTGGCCTGAATCCAAATTGTGAATTAGAGAGCATTTCACATATGTTCATGTATTTAAGTATTCTGTTAAACATGGCTTTTTCTAGTGGGTCTATTTATGGTTGGTAAAAATTTGTTTGCTATTAACATATTGTAAAAATTTGCTGTTGGTACATTGGAGCTTACATTTAACAGATTAATATTGAAATCTTTAATTAAAATTATTTTATTCGCTTTAGTTAGTTTATTTACGAGGTTCTCAATTTCCTCAGTAAATTTATCTATCTTATGTCTTGGTGGGCGGTATACACAGATTTTAATAAGATTTTTATTATTAGTTGTTCTAATTTTTATACTTATGTAATCAAATGTGGTTATTTCACACGAATCAATTTCAATGGAATTATATAAAAGGCTAGAATCTATCAGTGATGTGACCAAGGCAGTCCAGTACAAGGCCAAGGCCAAGGCCAAGACACTAACCCTCAAGACCAAGGCCAAGACCAAGACTCTGAGCTTCAAGGCCAAGGCCAAGGCCGAGGCAGTGACCTACAAGACCGAGGCCAAGGCCAAGACATTTCACTCAAGGCCAAGACCAAGGCCAAGGCTTAGATCCATTTTAACTATCGGCAGGGTCACACTCGTAATGTAATATAAATATGAAATATGTACACTACAGTAGCGCTGACAATTGTTACACTATTGTACTATGTGAAAGAGCTAATACCACAGCCTAATAATAAACTAGTCAATCTTGTTGTTTTGTAAATGTGCAATAATGCAGTGAACATTTTAGTTATTATGATCTGCATTCTGCAATCAGCTTTTGGTTTTTCATTTACTTGCAGCTATAATAATAATAAAAATGTTGTCATTATTTAAACAAAAACTGCTCATTTCACTCATTTGCCATTGCAACGCAAGAACATCAACGTTTCAAGCAGCTCATTCCCAAGCCTGGCTCGATGCGGTCTCATTACAATTCCTCCTTGTGAAAATACTCTTTCAATGGAGGCCGAAGTTGCCGGCACACAAAGAAGCCTAGAAAAAAGTGGCCTCAAGCTCATTAAATTCCTCTCAGCAAAAATGTTGTAGCCAGAGTCTGGATCAAATGAATCACTGACTAAAGTGGTTGTACTGCACAGTGTACACATGTTGTAATGACATACTATAGCTGCCATCAGTGCCTTGTGATGTGACCAAGGCACTTGCTTCCAAGACCAAGTCCAAGTCCAAGGCACTAACCCACGAGGCCAAGACCAAGACCAAGACATTAGACCTCAAGACTAAGGCCAAGGCCAAGGCTTCGAAATCCGGCCTCGAGGCAGCCTCGAGGCCAAGACCAAGACCAAGGCTTCACATCACTGGAATCTATTAAAAAACCAACACCACCTCCTTTGGTATCTGTTAGTCTAACCTTATGTTCAAAATTAAAACTTTGCATGTTTATTAAGTTTAGCAATCTCAGAATCCAGCCACGTCTCAGAAACTGCTCTAATTTTAGTATTTGTAATGGATTTTAATAATTCAATTTCGTCCATTTTCTTGTAAATACTACAGCATTTTACGTGTGTTATATTGAGAGGTTCATTAAAATTTAAAGTTTCTATAATACAGTTTATGTCTTCTAAGTTATGATAAGTAGTGTTATTGAGTCTTAAGTTGTTAAAATAGTTTCAATCCGGATAATGGTTAATTTCTTGCATTAATAGTTTGTTTTCACAGAAGTCTCCAATATTAAAATATTCAATACTTGCAAGCCAGAATAGAGAGTCTGGCAAAAGAAAAATAGTGAATTTAGCATTCCACGTTTGCCTTGGGTATAGTTGCGTACAATCGACACCGCAAGCAGAGAACCAGCATATTCACATACCAAAGATTATCAACAAGAACAATGTTACCTAAACTATAGAGATATCGCAACCACACTGTAGTTTTATCGAGAAAATTTAGGTGGCAGGAAGGATAGACTGACCTCACGGGCAGAATGTGGCCCGCGGGTAGTAGTTTGGTGACCTCTGAGCTAATAGAAGAAGATGTAAAAAAAGAATGATGTTAACAAGTGGGAGTTTTAAAATAAGAGACCACAAGACATTTTTAAAATGAGAGATGAGTTAAATTTGAATGAACGAGAAATTCGCCCTATTTTAATTGATACAACCGGTGAAAAATATTGATCTCTGTGGAGCATTCAACAAGTCATCGGTCACAAGTCAAAATTTGGTCGGACTCTCTGTTCAACCAATTTTCTAATCAGATTTGAGTCTCAATATTAAATGTCGAGCGTAAAATCTTTTGTCATAGTGACCTTAGTTGTGATTCGAAATGCAAGCAAAAGGAATGGATCCCCATGTCTGGATGTCACGGTGCGATTAATATAGCATTTGAAGCATTTGAATGCAATTGACATTCAGATATTCTAGAATATTTTGCTAATTTGGGGTTGTAATGAGCTAATATGCCTGAATATAGAATCAAGAGAAGTAGTGGCCATTGTAGTATAAATGATGTTGCCACGTAATTTCAACTCATAGTTTCATTGTTGTTTTTAAGATGCATCTAATATATATATATATATATATATATATATATATATATATATTTCTATATATATATTTTTCTATATATATATTTCTATATATATATATATATATAGTATATAGCCTACGGAAGTCCAATATGCCTTTTATTTTATAGTATATATGCGTAGGGCGGGAATTTAGCAGAGTGGTAACAACACTGACTGAACGATGGAGCAGAAGGCCGCGGGTTCGATACCCGCAAGAGCCCTAAGGTCGACTGAACCTTACTCGCTAGAGGGCGGGGTAATATGAGGAGCAGCGTTAAGCTGCGGGGTAAACGTGGGTTTGGGGAAACCAATGGCAACCTACCTCACATTAATTAATTTATACCACCTACGTCGCTGACTGTCCACTGTGCCCAGGCAGGAGAAAAGAGCCCGAACCCTACGCTATGATTCGAGTACGGGACCTAGTTTTTACCTGTTTGCGTGTGTGAAATAATTTAGGTTGACTTTGAATGACAATAAAATAATCTATGTTTCTTGATTCAGTGAATTACTTGTGTCTTTTTATTATCATGATTTGATTGACTTGATTAAATATTTGAAAAGGTTGTGATGACATAATTCGTCTTTATAACAAAAGTCGTTGCTGGATCTTTCCTTAGTCAAAACACCCTTAAATCCAAATTAGAAGTCTATATTGACGAGCATGAGCTTGGAATTCACGCCCTATTATCACGCCAACACGACTAATCTAGAAAATTTTACCAAGCGATTTAAACGCACTTGTTCGGACTCTCGTTCAGTACCATATAAAGCGCTCTTGACCCTAGCGGTAGCCTTCTATGACAATAGCGCTATATAAGTTAGCCCATAACTAACTAACTAACTTATTGCTCGGGGTCCTATGGCAGTCAAATTAATATGTTGACTTATGAGGTCGATAAAATAAAGTTTGAATTGGAAAAAGTTCAAAAAGTCTCACAAAATATACATCTCAGGTGCGATAAATTAGCGATGACCTTTTTCTGTTTGTCAGACTTAAAAACCGTTGATGACTTTATTTTACAAAAAGCTTTGGGGGCCGGAGGACCGGATTAAATTCATTACCGGGCCCGATGTGGCCCGCGGCCGTAGGTTGTCGACCCCTGTCAGCTAGATTGAGCGCTAAAAACCGCACATATACTGTACGTGGCATCAAAAGCGATCTTATTGCCAGAAGAAAATATCCACTGAATAATTTTTAATGAAAACTGATTAAAAGCGGACAGCGCTTGCATATTTGTATACGTGGACTACATGAAAGTTGCTGAGGATATACAAATCGAGAACACGACGGACGTTGTCGAAAGTTAAAATAGGATCTGACAAAAAATGACTGATACAAAATTATATACGATTATCATAAAAAATCTAGTACTGTGCTAGATACGTGGTATCAAGCGAATATTAAATGGCAAAGGAACCATGACTAATCCAATCGGTTCGAAGGGTTTTTCCTCGACCTTTTCTTGACCTTCGGGAGGCAGAATTATGAAATTCTGTACAATGGCTGTAAGAACGAGGAATATTTCAGTACGAGCCAAAACTTCTCCCAAACACGATCGTCGGCCTGCAAAAGCAAAATAATTTTCCTTTCTTTACAAACCACATAAAATTATTAATTATTACATTTTCGTCTCGATTTAGGATTTGGAACCTGTGTTTGCCCCCAAAATGCTATACAATGCTCTGGTAGCGCAGAAGACATTAATACAAAACACATAATCTTTGGCGTATTTTATGAAAAGCTACTTCATGGAAAAGCCCTGCCTCTTCACTGTATAAGGAATTTAAATGATTAACGAAATGAATTTTAAAATTAGAGAATCTAGTACTTGAATCATATGTTTTCTATATTTCCACAAATATGATCAGGAATTTATATATAGGACCCTATAGATAGAAATATAAAAAGAGATACAAATTCAGAAATTTACCGAGTCCAAACGGAATAACCATGTCTTTGTCGGTTATCTTGCTATCGCCATCCAAGAACCTTTCCGGTCGGAATTCCTTTGGATCGTCCCATATTTTGGGGTCCATGTGCGCAGCGTAAATATTGACTAACACCTAAAGACAATTGCGCAAAAACAACGTAAAGAAATTTGTTTGTCACCAAATTCCTTAATTGGAAGCACAATAAGACAATTTTTCAAGGGGGCCGTCCATAACATACGTCACGCTCGAATACGGAGGATAAGGACCACCGTGATGTCAGACTTTTAGTATATGGAAAACCTTAAATATTCCTAAGAGGAGGAATAACAAAAGCGTTTGACGAGACGACTTTTGATCATTGGTTCTTTTTTTGCCCGAGACATAACATTTAAAGTCTCAATTACATTTGTTATCATTGCCAGAAACTGAATATCTGTTTCGCTGCTGAAAACCAAACGAGAAAATCGACTAGGCCTATATTGAATAGAAACATGGGCGTCCGGAGGGGGGTGCAAGGGGGTGTAATTGCACCCCCCTGGAAAAAATGTGGAGTTATGAAAAAAGTAAAATTACTTGTTTCTTTCGTCACAAAACCTTGTTTTGCACCCCCATGAAAATTTTTTTCATTTATTTTGTCATAAGACCCTGTTTTGCACCCCTCTGGAAAAATTTCTGCGGACGCCCATGAATAGAAAATCTGCAAGACGTATTTTATGGAGGACACTTTTAGGGGACGAGATTGTTGACGTACTTTGCGTTCTCAATTGGCGACTGTAATATCATTAATCCATCCCTGAAAAGGGCATAACGGAGTGAGTGGTATCCACTGAAGCTCTCCTAATGCAGGTGAGAAAGCACTAGTATTTACAATGCACAGAAGGTAGCAATTTTCTTGATGGTGCCTTTTCAAAAACTCTCGCACAACTGTCCGACGAAAATTTTTTAACTTTCAACAAATTTTCGATCTTCTTTTTATGACGGCACATGACGATGTGCTGCTTAGGTTCTAAAAGGTTTCGTTTCTCACAATGTAACATTTTACGCTTACTTCCATACAGCTCGCATGCATTAAATGCGAATTGGACAGTCCTCAGGACGTACTTGCCTCACATTCAGAGTTTAGGTCAGCGAATATCTGCCCAGATCATAAATGAGGACGGAACAGTCCGCGACACGCATGATTATTATCGCACACCCCTCAAGCTCTTGATTAGGAGATTTTTACTGAACGTGTTTGCAGATTTACTACCAGAGAAAGTATGCTGAAAAATTGTAGAGCTATGCAATAAATCTTTGCTATAAAAATTCCCTATAAAATTGTTAGACAAGAACAAAGACATGCTGATTCTTCTTCTTTATGTGCAGTTCTCAACAGAGAGGTTACAGTCATTTTCCTTCAATTCTCTCTATCTTCTGCTTCTCGTTTTAGGACTCCATAGTTCTTTCTATTTATCCATTCAAAGATATCGTATAACCAGCTTGTCGGTCGCCCTCTTCGTTTTGTTCCTTCTATTCTACTGTGCCTTCCATTATTATCAATGGAAGGTCTCCCGCCGAACTTCTTATGTTGTGACCAGCGTAGGACATTTTAATTCTTATTATTTCCTGTTTCCATGTTGCTGTTGTTTTGCTTCTTTCTAGGACTCTCGTTTGTTACCTTGTCCGTCCAACTGATTCTCAAGATCCTTCTGTAACACCATAATTTAAAGGCCGTGATCTTTTCCATAATCTTCCTGTTCATTGTCCATGTTTCGCATCCATATAAGTCAGCATTGGGAAGATGTAGCATTGGATGAGCCACTTCTTTCACTCGATATTGAGATCTCTTCTGATGAGCTATTTCATCTTCCAGAAGGCTTCCTTGGCCATGTCTATTCTCATTTTGATCACCTTCTCATTTCGACCTTCGTCTGTTATGTAACTTCCAAGGTAATATAAACTTCCACCTGCTGAAGATGTACAGTTTCGACGATAATGTTGCACTTATTTTGAGCATTTTTATCGACTATAACGACGTTTGTCTTTTTCAAGATTAGTTCAAGTTTTCAAGTTTAGGCACAATGATTATAGCCTACATTTATTAGACCATTAATATTTACCGGAGTTCCGGAGGAGACGAAATATCCGTTAATATTCACATCCTTTAGTGTAGCTCGAGGAAGTCCAAGATGAAAAGCTGTCTTCCATCTCATCACCTCAAGAATTATCGCCTCTGCAAAAGGAAGATGTCGCTGGTCCTCCATCTTTGGAAATCTGTTTCTCTCAACAACTGCATCTATATCTGCTCTCAATCGATCTTGAACAATTGGATGATTAGCCAAAGCAATCAAAGCCCATAAAAGTGTATCGATTATTGTTGCTGTTCCAGCGGATATCAGATCCCGAACGCTCCACAACAGTTGTTCTTCATCCAACTGACTACCTTCCTTGTAAAGATATCTCTTGACAAAGCAATCCTCTGCTTCAAATTCTTTGCATTTATCGATGTCATGTCTTAGAATAGTGGTAATTATTCCTTGGCTGTCTTTATACATTTTTACTTTATCTCTAAAATGTGGTAGAAAACGTATAGCGGGACTTAATTCGAAGATTGGGTCTAAACTTCTAGCGAGGCGTTCCATTTGGATATACAACTCTCCCACACCATCCTGATATTCGCGCCTCTTTCCAAACATAATATTGTTCATTACATTGGCGCCAATCATTGTTATTATGTCTCTAGCGGCAAACTCCAGGCCATTTTTCTTTCGAATGCAGTCTATCATTGCCTCGACTTCTGTATGGATTCGCTCTTCCATTATATTCTTATCTCCGAACCCCATTTCTTTCAAACAAGATAAACACACCTGATGAAGCCTCTTCCATTCAGCGTCAGTTTGTCTGAAGCCAATTCCTAAAAATAATTATTAAAATATGGAAGAGAAAACATACATCTAATTTTTTAATAATTATTGTTGTTATTCATTCAGGTCAGTGGCGTAGCCAGGATTTCCGGAAAGGGGGTTTGGTTTCGATCATGACCAAACTTTCCTACATTTTTCTTATTTTCCTTTTTTCCTTTTTAAGGAGCTGGCAAGCAAGAAAGAAGGTCGTCTCCTTTGTATTCTTTCGTTTTTTTCTATTTTTATGGGACTCAAAATTTTTTCAATCGGCAGCCGGCCAAGAGGGAGTTTTGACCCCCGAAATCGCGTCCGAAAATAAAAATGTATGGAAAAGCATGTAAAATATTTTTGGGTCGGCAGCCAAGAGGAGTTTTAACCCCTAACCCCCTTTGGCTACGCCACTGATTCAGGTCGTTCTTGGTCTAGCATCAGGCCTATAGATTTTAATGGTGTTTCTCTGTGGTACTATTTGTCGAAAATATTTCAATTCTCTTTCACTTTGGCGAGTAGCAGTCTTTTCATTCCTGCTTTGTGGTGTACTTCACTACCTTGTAGTGGGGGCAGTTATTATAGATACTTATACGTCTAAACAATTACTTGTATATAAATTTTGACAAAAAGTTTTGCATGCGACAGGTCTTGCAAATCGCGCTGAATTGCCTCTTTCATCCATTACATTTGAAGTAGAGCAACTATCCTCGACGAGCAATCTGTTTGTGTGCAAATGATCTGTTTTCTGCATTAGGCCTGTTTTAAAACTATTTACCTGTCATTGGAAAATGCAGGCAATGATCCCCATAATCGTGGTACCTTGACGTTGGCTAGCGTCAGTTTTACCCTCATTTGGAGTAGCATACTCGTGATTACTAATTAAGAACATACAGTATGTTCAGATATGCCCTTCTGCTTTTGGCTGAAAATTATCAGTTGATGGGAAGTTTTGTCTGTTCAACAATTCATGATTTCGAAGTGCTTAATAGAACTCTTAAGTTCTTAACCTCTAACCTTTACGTTTAGGATTTCCAAGAGTGTCGATGTACAGCGCTGATCTTCCAGAAAACGCAGACGCGTGATTGACACAGGCATCATGTATCGTTTCTTTGCCATTCAGAACTAAAAGTTTTCTGCAATGTCAAGGTTTCTTGACATTGAGATATATATGCGGATATATACGCGGATATGGAGCAGATTTGTGCAAATTTATGTATTTGAAATTCTATCACAAAATAAAGCAGTCATTAAAATGCCTGTATAAATAATCGTGGACTTTTACCTTGCCAACGTCAATTTTAAATATTTTTTCTTGGGATACTTATATATCATTTTCTGTTTTAAACATTTGCGTATAGAGAAAGATATGTGTAAATAGGATTCATGACAATTGGTGGTGTAGTCATAAAACTGTATTGAGAAAGCATTCAATAATCATTGATAAAGAGAATTCAAAACAGTAGACGCACGGCTGCAATTCGGACTTATAAAAGACTAATTATGAATTGCGTTGAGAAAGAACGCTGAAGGCCATATTCATGTGTGGCAACACTCTGCTACCAGTCAGCAATCCAATGTGTTCAAAGTGCATGATTCGATATTAATGCTACTGAGCCTGGAGGATTTATGCTGTAGTAAAATTAAATTGATATGATGAAGCAATCTCCACGAACACTTTCGGCAGAAGCTCATATGCTCGCAATTGCATTATTCTCGCAAATATTAATATTAATTATTATTATTATTATTATTATTATTATTATTATTATTATTATTGAAAGTTAAGATTTATGTGGTAAATCGTCCTAGGAGGACTACTTGAACACATTACATAGTACATGAATAATATAGGTCAGGATTTAGCAAAATGGCTTATCTCGAACAGCCAAGTGTTCAGTTGCTTCTTAAATATGTCCAGAGAAGGTGATGTTTGAACACTGATGGGAAGACGATCCCAGGCTTTCGCTGCGGTAACCGGGAAGGCGCGGTCGCCGGCAGTGGCAAGGCGTGTGCGCGGCACAAGGAGTGCTTGAGTGGAGCCAGATCGCAGACGCCTTCTACTGTCTATGTCTGCCGATCTCTGGAGTTCGCACCTGAGATAGGAGGGACCGATGTCGTGCAGGCACCGATAGACGAGGGTTGCCAGCTTATAAGTTATTCGCTCGGGGACCGAGAGCCAATGTAGGTCGATCAACAGTGGCGTGATGTGATCATACTTCCTTGATCAATGGATCAGGCGTGCAGCCGCATGAAGTACATTCTGGAGTCTGTCGAGGAGGTGTTTCGGGAGCCCTGCTAAGGTGGCATTGCCATAATCGAGTTTAACGAGTACTAAGGCGCTGATCAAAGTCTTCAGGGCAGTAAGAGCGACTTATCTTCGTATGCTGTGTATCAACCGCAGTGCTGCGAAGCAGCTGGCGACGGGCGTGTCACGTGTTGCCTCGTCGTGGCGGTATTATCGATATAGATGCCGAGATTTCTGGCGTAGGGCTTGGATGGATATCGTGATCATTAATTCGGACCGAGGTGGATTGGAGCAGGTGCTGCTGTCTTTCGGTTGCCATCCATAAGATTTCTGTTTTCGAAGTATTGAGCTGGAGACGATTTGAGCCCATGGAGCCATTCTGTCATTTTTGCGACACAGTTCGTAATTCATGATTGGAGTTGTTGGGTGAGAGATGAGTGACAACTTCCATATACTTGGGTATCATCTTTATGTAGTTGTGCCTGCAGATCATGCTTGTGAGCTATGTCGAGTAGATCGATCAGGTATAATTCAAAGAGAATGGGTCTTATTACACAACTTTTAGTGGCAGGAAGTTAGCAGAGTGGTAGTGACGTTGGACGATTGAGCGGGTTCAACTCTCGCAGGAGCCCAAAGTTAGTCTCAGCCAGGCTCCAGATGGCGATAGCAACTGATTAGCGGATTAATCCGCAGAGTAAACAGGCTCGTTTCGCGAGAGCACTGGCACCGTATCATGCAACATGCACGAGTCGTCTGGCTCTGAGCCATGAAAATGGAGGTCAGCGCTGCCCTATAAGCCTTGAGAGCTCGGGAAGGACTTTACACTTTGAGCGCAAAGTGTTCTATCGATACTAAAGAGTCCTACAACGAAATGTACAAACCACTTATCAAAGCATGTCCTACACGCAAAGTAATAGTGTATAGTTTCTAATAAGACTCATTAATTATTAACGTTATTATGTTTCTGGTTAATGTTATTAGTCAATTGCATAATACCATTGAGAACGATAGAGAGTTCTTACCTTGGTCCAACCATTACTGTGAATAGTTGGCCGTATTTGTCGGAAGATTTCAGGAAAAATTCCGCAACATTGTTAAAACCTCGGAGAAAAGGCAAAGATCCGACAATCGGTAGAGAAGGAAATGCTGGAGGAGGAGGATTAGGAAGTAAAAGACCTTTGCTTTTGATGCTTCTACGATTTTTCCACCAAATAAGAATTCCAGTCGAAACCATAAAAATTACGACGACAAGAAAGATATTATCAGCAATTGCCATATTCGAAATATGGTGCTCGATTTAAATGCTCCAACTATTTTTCATATATTCTGTACCCTCAACAGTTGGAGTTTAACCTGTTGACAGACAGACGAACTAGATTTCACCATATGCTTTTTATCGTAGTAAGTCGTTTGGCAAAGTTATCTGGATTTAGTAATAGGCGCTCGACTTTGGACGATATTAATGCCAACGCCTTTGCTTTGAACTTCTTTCGACTGGGTGTCGCCTCGTCGATTATATAATTACAATTGCTTCCACCTATAACTTTTTCTCAAGAATAAGGCAGTGCATAAACGGCACAGTGCCTGATTTATAAGCTGCAAGACAGTGGTTCCCAACATTTGGCGTACGCCCCACCAGGGGGCAATTTCAAAAAAGGTTGGGAACCACTGCTGTAAGATGGTTGAGGAGTGGTTCTCAAACAGTGGTCCGCGGTCTCATGGGGACCGCCAAGCTTTTTCAGGAGGGCCGTACGGGTATTATTTTCTCAATATGTCTCACCAACACTTCAGCGACACAAACTAAGCTGATGGCTCTAAGAGGGCTGATTTTATTGGAATTTAAATTTGATGACTAATATAAGTTTGAGCACCCCTGTGGTAGAGTAACATGGAATCTTGGAAATGGCAGGGGGCAATCAGTGCGGAAAAAGAAAATGATCAGAAATTGCAGTAGTACCACCGACGACTGTCAGTAAGTTTTAAGTCTATCACATTCAAACACGCATGCATGCATACCTGCCGTAGACATATATACTGTACTGTACGTACACAAACGGAATGACTGTTAGATGTAACAATTATGAGTTGGAGTAATAATTATTAAACTGACTCTTGAACCAAAATTATAGCCTGTTGGTGGCGCAGGGACGCTTGCAAATGTCGGAATTGTGAGCAGCCAGTCACAGACAGCTGTCTTTGTTTGCGGAGTCAACGTTTTTTCTCGAGTAGGATGTTTGGCGTCAAAACCTCAACCTGTAGTTGTTCAACAATTGCAGCAACTCAAGAGCTCAGCGTGGGATGAATAGTGCCACCCGATGTCAGTGCTTAAGGGTCATTCAATATCGAAACAAGGCAATGGCCTACAGTAACTATATATATGAAGTTATTTTCTGCAACGGTAATGGAGTCAAAATTGTAAATCAAAAAGATAAATTTAATTACAACCAAATGAAAATACACTGACGTAATCCATAATATTAAGTAGCCTATCTAGTTCATACTAGAGAGCAAATATTGTGCTTGACACATTTTGTGTCAAGCACTGTATCGAACATGTACAGATTAAAGCAAATAAAATAGATCAATATTTGAAATCTTCTAGTCGGCGTCACTTCTGCAGTAGACCACCTAGATAACTAGATTGATCGCTCGAAACTGCATTCAAACTGCACTTGATATCCAAAGCGATCCTATTGACAGAAGAAAATGACTACATAATCGTTAATGAATTGAATACTGATTGAAAGCGTACAGCGTTCGCATATATCTAAACGAAGACTTCATGCAAGTTATATGTGAATATACAAATGCAGAACACGACGGATGTTGTCGAAGGTTAAAATGCGATCTAATAAAAACGAGTGATGCAAAATTATATCATGAAAAAATCTAGTCCTGTGTTAGATACGAGGTATCAAGCGAATATTAAATGGCAAAGGAACCATGACTAATCCAATCGGTTCGAAAGGCTTTTCCTCGACCTTATCTTGGCCTTCGGGAGGTAGAATTATGAAATTCTGAACAATGGCTGTGAGAACGAGGAATATTTCAGTACGAGCCAACACTTCTCCCAAACACGATCGACGACCTATACAATGCAAAATAATTTTCCTTTCTTTACAAACCACATACAATTATTAATTATTACATTTTCGTCTCGATTTGGGATTTGAAAGCTGTGTTGTTCGTCAAAGTGCTAAAATGCTCTGGTAGCGCAGAAGATATTGATACAAAACCCGTCATCTTTGGTTTATTGTGTGAATAGCTACTTGATGGAAAATCCCTGTTTCTGTAGCATATAAGGAATTAAAATGATAAACAGAATGAAATTTTAAATTAGAGAATATGCTAATATTTTAATCATATGCTATCTAAATTTCCACAAATATCATGGGGCATTCATATCAAACCCGATACATAGGCATATCAAAAGAGATACAGATTCTGAAATTTACCCAATCCGAAGGGAATAACCATGTCTCTATCGGTTATCTTGCTATCGCCATCCAAGAATCTTTCCGGTCGGAATTCCTTTGGATCGTCCCATATTTTGGGGTCCATGTGCGCAGCATAGATATTGACTAACACCTAACAACAATAGTGCAGATACAGGGTTAAAAATATGTCACCAAATTATTTTATTGGAAGCACAATAAGACAATTTTTCAAGGGGGTCGTCCATAACATTCGTCATGCTCGAATACGGAGGATAAGAACCACCGCGACGTCACACTTTCAGTATTATAGAAAACCTTAAATATTCCTAACAGGAGGAATAACAAAAGCCTTTGATGAGACGACTTTTACTCTTTTAGCCCGAGATACATGACATTTTAGATCTCAATTGCATTTGTTATCGTTACCGGAAACTGAATGTTTGTTTCGCTGCTGAAAGTTCATGAACGAGAAATTCGACTATGTTAAATAGAAAATCTGTCATACGTATTTTATGGAAGACGCTTTTAGAGGACGAGATTATTGAGTACTTTAAGGGGTCCGAGATTTGTGACAGGTGGTGATATGGCACAGGATTTGGTTGAGACTAAAAAATAACGAGATTCACTCTATGGATGTCCCATGTAGGCTAACCAAGACAAAATAATGACTGATTCACGCTCGCTTGTGTCTTCAATATGTCCTATCAATTATCCAAAAATAAAATTGTGTCGTTATATTGTTGAAACGTCATAAATAAATATAGCTTTACAGAGATGTATGTTAGGAACGCTGAAACGCGCCGTGATTGGTTAATCTAAACGCTATGCAATAAGTCTTTGCCATAAAAAATTCCCTATTAAATTGTTAGACATGAACAAAGACATACTGTTTCTTCTTCTTTATGTGCAGTTCTCAACAGAGGGGTTACAGTCATTTTCCTTCGATTCTCTCTATCTTCTGCTTCTCGTTTTAGGACTCCATAGTTCTTTCTATTTGTCCATTCAAAGATATCGTATATCCAGCTTGTCGGTCGCCCTCTTCCTTTTATTCCTTCTATTCTACTGTACTTTCCATTATTATCAATGATAGGTCTCCCGCCGAACTTCTTATGATGTGACCAGCGTAGGACATTTTAATTCTTATTATTTCCTGTTTCCAAGCTGCTGTTGTTTTGCTTCTTTTTAGGACTCTGTCGTTTGTTACCTTGTCCGTCCAACTGATTCTCAAGATCCTTCTGTAACACCATAATTCAAAGGCCGTGATCTTTTTCGTAATCTTCCTGTTCATTGTCCAGGTTTCGCATCCATAAGTCAGCATTGGGAAGATGTAGCATTGGATGAGCCACTTCTTTCACTCGATATTGAGATCTCTTCTGACGAGTTCTTTCATCTTCCAAAAGGCTTCTTTGGCCATACCTATTCTCATTTTGATCACCTTCTCATTTCGACCTTCGTCTGTGATGTAACTTCCAAGGTAATATAAACTTCCACCTGCTGAAGCTGTACAGTTTCGACGATAATGTTCCAATAACCGTTTATTATTTTCCCAAAAAAAGAGTGCAATAGTATTTGAACATCATAGTAGTACTTTCAGTAAGGCTGCTAAGTTCATGATACATAATAGAAAGTTTACAATTTATGAAATAAAGTACAAAGATTATAGCCTTACTGATATGACAAAAATATTACACAAAAATTTAAATAAGAAAAATCATGAGCATATAAATCAAGTTAACATCAAAAAGTTAAAGATAATGAAATCATTAATTAATTAAGTGGTATATGTTGAGATTAGAAGAAAACAGTAGCTCATAATTTCACCAAATAAATCATAGAAAAATAAAAAGATACCAAAAGGGAAAAAAATTCCCGCCAGTAGGTATCTTAGGGAGAAGTATTGAAAATTATATTTAAAGGTGGAAATGGTATCATAACAGACACAATAAAAATAAGATAATAAGGAAGTCAATAGTTTAATTTAACATTCACCTGATAAGATAAATTTATTAATCTTTTTTTAAAATAGATTTAAATTTAATATCATTTTTAGTGCAGTGGGAAGGCTATTCCAAATTCGGGGTCCAGAACATTTAATAGTGAAGATTCTAGTATTTGTGTGCACATAAGGAATGATAAATTTAATATGATTTCTTATATTGTGAGTGTAATTTGTTAGTAAATGTAAAGAATTCATCCTTATAGAAAGTTAAAGGCAATAGATTATTGGCATATTTAAGCATGAAAATTGCTGTTTGTTGTTTGTATATATTAGCAATGTTGAGTATATTCAAATTCAAGAATAAATTTGAGGTACTGCAGTATTGGTGTGGATTTCTTATTAGCCTAATGGCTTTATTTTGTATTTTTTGTATTTTGTCCGTAGTACATTTATAGTTGTTACTCCATATAATATTGCACTACGTTAAATATGGATGTATCAAAGTGTAGTAGAGATTTAGTAAAGCTTTTTTATTTATAAACTTAGTGATATGCCTAATGATATTTAAATTTTTAGCCAGTTTATTTTCTAATAATTTTGTATGTTCTTTCCAGTTCAAATTTTGATTTATTATAATTCCAAGGAATTTGGTAGATGTTTTTTGAATTATTTGGACATTATTAATTTTAATTATCGGAATATCATTAGGTAATGGCTTACGAATAGAATGAAAAATGATAAAGTTCGTTTTATCAATATTTAGTAGTAATTTATTTTTGAAAAACCACGCTGAGATTTTGTTAAGTTCATCATTAATTTTATTTATTAGTTCATTGATATTACTGTGACTAGCTACAATATTTGTGTCATCGGCAAAGAGAAAGAATTTGAAAAAAAATGAGACATTTGGTAGATCATTTATAAATATGATAAATAAAAGTGGTCCTAAAATAGAGCCCTTATTTTGCACTTATTTTGAGCTTCCTTTTCGACTATAACGACGTTTGTCTTTATCAAGATTAGTTCAAGTTTTCAAGTTTAGGCACAATGATTATAGCCTGCATTTATTAGACCATTAATATTTACCGGAGTTCCGGAGGAGACGAAATATCCGTTAATATTCACATCCTTTAGTGTAGCTCGAGGAAGTCCAAGATGAAAAGTTGTCTTCCATCTCATCACCTCAAGAATTATCGCCTCCGCAAAAGGAAGATGTCTTTGGTCCTCCATATTTGGGTATCTGCTTCTTTGAGCAACTGCATCGATATCTGATCTCAATCGATCTTGAACAATTGGATGATTAGCCAAAGCAACTAAAGCCCATAAAAGTGTATCGATTGTTGTTGCGGTTCCAGCGGATATCAGATCCCGAACGCTCCACAACAGTTGTTCTTCATCCAACTGACTACCTTCCTTGTAAAGATATCTCTTGACAAAGCAATCCTCTGCTTCAAATTCTTTGCATTTATCGATGTCATGTCTTAGAATAGTGGTAATTATTCCTTGGCTGTCTTTATACATTTTTACTTTATCTCTAAAATGTGGTAGAAAACGAATAGCGGGACTTAATTCGAAGGCTGGATCTAAACTTCTAGCGAGGCGTTCCATTTGGATATACAACTCTCCCACACCATCCTCATATTCGCGTCTCTTTCCAAACATAATATTGTTCATGACATTGGCGCCAATCATTGCTATTATGTCTCTAGCGGTAAACGCCTGGCCATTTTTCTTTCGAATGCAGTCTACCATTGCCCCGATTTCTGTAAGGATTCTCTCTTCCATTATATTCTTATCTACGAATCCCATTTCTTTCAAGCAAGATAAACACACCTGATGAAGTCTCTTCCACTCAGCGTCTGTTTGTCTGAAGGCAAGTCCTAAAATGAATTATTAAAAAATTAGATGTATGTTATATCTTTTAATTTTAACTGCTAGTCCTGTTGGCCCTCTGAATTGCTCGCAAAGTCGCATTGTGATGTATTCTCGAATAACAGTTTCTTGAAGCTATCTAAATAATATAAAACATTACAAAGATATTTGGCATTTTAGTATGTCTAAATAGATAATTATTATCATCATCATCGTCATCATCATCCTGCCACTCCGCCAAATCGGTGCTGGACGATGACATGGATTAACTGCCTCCACGAAGTTCTCTTTTGTGTGGCTCGATGAGCCTCTGGTGCTGTCATAAAGGTCTGTGATGTTATTCTTCCTGGCCGTTCATGGTCTTACTTTGCTTCTTTGTCCTTCTATGATCCTTTGCATTATGGACTTTTCAATGGTGTTTCCCTGTCGTGCTACATGTCCAAAGTTTTTCAAGTTGTTCTTTATTTCACTTTGGCGAGTAGCAGTCTTTCCATTCCTGCTTTATGGAGTACTTCACTACTTTGTAGCGGAGGCATTGATTATAGATACTCATACGTTTAATTAATTACTTGAATATTAATTTTAATAGGTCTTGCATGCGACAGGTCTAAGGAAACTAAATCGCACGGTATTGCCTCTTTCATTCATTACGCTTGAAGCAGAGCAACTATCACTGATGAAAAATCTGTTGATCTGCATATGATCTGTTTTCTGCATCAGGCCTACTTTAAAATTATTTAACTGCCATTCTAAAATGCAAGCAATGGTCCCCATAACCTCGGCACCTTAACGCTGGTAAGAGTCAGTTTTAGCTTAAATCGGAATAGCATACACGTGTCCACGATTTAGGAACATTTGTTCTAGTATGCCCTTTTGCTTTTGGCTGAAAATTATCAGTTGATTGGAAGTATTGTTAGCTCGACTAATCATGATTTCTAAGTGCTGTAGGCCTATAGAACTCTTAACTTATAACCTTTACGTTCAGGATTTCCGAGTGTGTCGATGTACAGCGATGATCTTCCAGAAAAGGCAGACGCGTGGTTGACACAGGCATCATATATCGTTTCTTTGCCATTCAGAACTAAAAGCTTTCTGCAAAGTGAAGAAACCTCAGATATTGAACAGAATAGTGCAAATTGTTACACTTATATACTTATAGGCCTATACTTCCTACCATAAAACAAAGGTAACATTAATATGCTTGTACAAATAGCTGTAGAGACATTTTGTTGTAAATGGCAATTTTAATTAGTTTTCTTGTGATTCTAATGTCTGTTTTATACACTATTTGTAGAGAAAGAAATGCGTAAATCGAATTCATGAAGATTGGTGTTGCAGTCATAAAACTATGTTGAGAAAGCAGTAAACAAGAAAAATAATTTAAAAAGCTCAACACATTAGAAGCATGGAAAAAACTTAGATAAAAGAGCAATTATGAATCATAATGAAAAATACAGTTCAGCGCCATATGCATGTGTGGCTACACTGTGCTGCTATAGACTATTCCCACAGTCAACAGTTCCAACGTGACTAAAATGTCAATCTGAATTTAAAATATTTTTCTTAGGATGCTAGGATATCATTTTTTGTTTTATACATTTTTTCAAAAAAATATGTAACCAATCATAAAGCTATATTGAAAAAAGCAGTCAATGGTAATTAATAGAAAGAGTTCAAGCCATCAGAAGCATGACAAAACTGAGACAGATGAAAAACTAATAATGAATTATAATGAAAAAGAAAGATGAAGGTCATATGCATGTGCGATTACACTCTGCTGCTATAGGCCGTTCTCACAGTCAGCAGTTCCAATGTGTTCAAAATGCATAATTCGATATCACTACACCAAAGCTACAGAACCAGGAGAATGTATGCAGTAGTAAAATTAAATTGATATGATGAAGAAATCTCCACGAACACTTTCAGCAGAAACTCAGTTGCTCGCAATTGCATTATTTTCGCAAATCTTATTATGCAACGATACACTTTGAACGCAAAGTATTCAAGTGTTCTATCAATACTAGAGTATCCTCCAACAAACTGCACATACCACTCATCAAAGCATGTCCTACACGCAAAAGGAATAGTCTCTATTAAAACTCATTATTAACGTTATTTTGTTGCTTGTTAATGCTAGTTCTCTTCTTGCAATTTATCTTTGCTGATGTTATTATTCAATTACATAATAGCATTGAAAACGTTAGAGTTCTTACTTTGATCCAACCATTACTGTGAATAGTTGACCGTACTTATTCGAAGATTTCAAGAAAAATTCCGCAACATTGTTAAAACCTCGGAGAAAAGGCAAAGATCCAACAATCGGTAGAGAAGGAAATGCTGGAGGAGGAGGATTAGGAAGAGAAAGGCCTTTACTTTTGATGTTTCCACGATGCTTCCGCCAGATAAAGATTCCAATCGAAACCACAAAAGTTCCGAGGACAAGAAGCATGGTATCAGCTATTGTCATTTTCAAAATATTGCGCTAGTATCGACTGAAATGTGCCAACTATTTGCATATATTCAGTTCTTTCAACAGTTGGAGTTTTAGCTGCAGACACATATGCACCAAATTAGATTTCACCATATGCTTTTTATTTTGGCAAGTCGTTTTGGCAAATCTATCTGGAGTTTGTAATAGGCTCGACTTAGGACGATATTAAGGGCAATGCCTCTGCCTTGAACTTTGTACGACTGGGTTTCGCCTCGTCGATAAATAAAGCTATAACACTGGTAAACACAATTTTTGTCACTACTTTCACGTAGTTTCCAAATATGTAATATGTAAATCTCTGCGATAAGTCAAACAGGTACGTAGTTTCCAAATATGTAATCAAAATTTTCCATCACCCATACTTCAGGAGGTATCGTCAAGTAAAAAATATACCTTACTGTGAAATAGCCATTGCAATTTTATTTAAGTAAACCGAGGTGGCGGGGCGGGAAGTTAGCAGAGTGGTAACAACGTTGGACGATGGAGCAGGAGGTCGCGGGTTCGAGTCCCGCAGGAGCCCGAAAGGTCGACTCAGCCTTTTTCGCGATGGTAAAATGAGGAGCAGTGGTAAAAATCTCTGCGATAAGTCAAACAGGTACGCTATGCGATACACTAGCCCCGTATCCGTGGTATTGCACGCCTGGCTGAGGGCTATAGAAACGGAGATCAGCGCCGCCTTATGAGCCCGTGAGGCTCGGGGAAGGACTTTGAATTTTTTTGAAACCGAGGTAGTATACGAAAAATTTCATCATAACCATTATAATATATTATTGTATGTTGTCAGCCACAGCAGAAATGTTGTCGTGTTGTTATAATATAACCAGGCCCCTTGTTCTATTGGTCTGGCTGATACAAGCAGAAAACGATGAGTCATGAATTGTATGTGCAATGCTGATGTCAGCAAGTGTGGCTTGTATTATATTGCTTGACATAAGCCCCATCTGGTGTGAGCTTGCATTAATCTATTTAATATAGAGCACTTAGGCAATAAAATTTACGGATATATGTTCTTTGTAGTAATTTTAAAATGCCTAGAAAGTGTACCAATCAACCGGATTCCTTTTGCTACATTTGTGGTGATGTTTTACTTCGCTTGTTAAGACATGTTATAAGCTGTACTTTGGATGTGAAATTGGCGATCAGGACAAATACTGAGTACATGATTTCTGCTGTAATACCTGTGTCAGACTCCTAACAGGTTGGGTCAAGGGGGTTAGGCACATGAAGTTTGCTGTACCAATGATCTGGAGGGAACCAGGAGACTGCTACTTTTGCCTTACAAACATTGAAGGCATTACTTCCAAATCACAACAAACTGTCAATTACCCAAATTTACCATCTGCCACGAGGCCGGTGCACATGATCCACTTGTGGAGCGAATAAAGTATATCTACCTCCTCTCCATATAAAGTTGGATCTCATGAAGAACTTTGGAAAAAGTCATGGATAGAAGTGGACTAGGATTTGCATATCTTAGAAATACATTTCCACAAATAATATAATTGAGGCGAAAATCAATGAAGGGATTTTTGTAGGGTCTAATATTAGAAAACTGGTGAAAGATGAAAAAGTTCTTTGATGCTCAGTTGAATGGCACTGAAAGAGCTGCATGGATTTCCTTTAAGGTTTTGTCGCGAATTCTTGGGAAATAACAAGACAGACAACTACACAGAATTATTGGATACCCTATTGAAATGTTGCCAGAAACTGGGATGTAACATGTCTTTGAAAATGCACTTTTTGCATTCACGCCTGGATTATTTTCCTGCAAATCTAGGAGCAGTTAGCGATGAACATGGAGAAAGGTTTCATCAGGACAGCTCCATTATGTTAGCAGACTATTGTTGTACTCCTAAAAGGGATGTTCCTGAGGCACAATATGGTAGAAAATCATATACAGCTACCTTTTAGGAGACTTCAGGTTACAATATTCATATAGCACATATAATGTAATATGAGCAATATAGTAGACATTTAAACTACGTGTCACTGAAAAATGTTACGTGATGGAGAATTTCTAAGTACATATCCGAATTCCTTGCAAAAAACTGTAATAGAATCAGACATTTTCATTTCTGTGACAGATTTTTTTATATTTTGTTCACCAGTGTAACTATATTTAGGCTACGTCGACCTATAACTTTTCGTCAAAAATAAGGCAGTGCATAAACGGCACAGCGCCTGATTTATAAGCTGTGACATGGCAGGGAAACATAAAACCTTGGATATAGGAGGGGTCAATCAGTGCGGAAAAAAGAACATTATCAGCAATTAGATTCATACGACGACTATCAGTGTAAGTTTCAAGTCTAAGACATTCAAACACACATGCATGCAAACCTGCTGTAGATAGACTTGAGCGCACATACGAAATGACTGTCAGAAGTAACACATGTGAGTTGAAGTAATAATTAGGCTAGTAACCTAAATTGTGAACCAAAATATTAGCTTAATATTATTGTTATTGTCGTACCTTCTATAGTATTTTACAGTAGAGTATTATACTGTATTATATAGTGCAGTATAATATAGGACTGCCGGATTAGGACTAGACCGTCGACCTCTATGTAGGTAGTTGCGCACTACTGAGCAATAAGACAGAGACGGCTGGCGCAGGGACTGTGGCAAATGTCGCAATGGGGAGCAGCCGTTCACAGTCAGCTGTCTTTGCTTGCAGAGCCAACGTTTTTTTTCTTGAGAAAGTTGCTTGGCATAAAAAAACCTCAAGCTGTACAGCTGTAGTTCAGAAATTGCAGCAACTCATGCGAGCTCATGAGATGAATAGAGCCAGCCGATGTCAGTGCTTAAGAGTCGTTCAATGTCGAAACAAAGGAACAACCTACAGTAACCATGAAGTTATTCTCTGCAACGGTAATGGAGTCAAAATTGTAAAGCCAAAAGATAAATTACAACCAAATGAAAATACACTGATGTAATCCATAATATTAAGTAGCCTATATAGTTTATACTAGAGAGATGAATACTGTGCCTGACACATTTTGTGTCAATGTTATGTTAAAACGTCAATTTATATAGCGCAATAATCATAGCTGAATGCCAAAGTCAAGAGCTCTTTACATTCTGCACTTATACGATATCTCATACAAGTACGTCTTAAGTTTCTTAGCAAACAATTTGAGGTTAGATTCCATAGTCACGCTGTTAGGTATGGCGTTCTCTAGAGGATATGGTTCCCACGCGTAACGGACCTCTCGCCAAGTTGCACGGTCTTGGCGGGAGGGGGAACAAGCAGCTTAACACTGTGACCAGATCGGAGCTGATGACGACGGTCAGTAGGCGAAGGCCTATGAACTAGTTCAGCGAGGTAGCCAGGGAAATGTGGATCGTACAAAGCTCGAGATGTTAGCCAACATCGCTTATAGGTGATACGCTCTGGAATGCGTAGCCAATGGAGCCTGTCTTTCAGCAGAGGGGTGAGATGATCACTCCATCTAGCTCCGAAGATCATTCGGGCAGAGGCATTGAGTACCATCTGTAGACGGTCCAGCTGGCTAGCAGGAAGGCCCAGAAGAATGCTATTGCCGTAATCGACCCTTGAGAGGACGAATGCACGGACCAAAACGATCACTGATGAGGTTGGCAGGTGGCGACGAATCTCTCTAATCCGCCTGAGCTGACAGTAGCAGGATCGAGACACATTACTTACGTGTCCATTAAACGTTAGCGATTCGTCGATTAACACTCCCAGAAGGCGCACTTCAGTGGATGGGGTAATATATTATATACCCCATCAATTAAGAACGGTGCGTGGTTGATCAGATGATTCTTCCTAGGGGTCGCAATCCACAGTATCTCCGTCTTGGAGGGATTTAAGGCGAGACGGTTAGAAACAGTCCATTGCTTGATCTTAATAAAACAGTCGCTGATGCGAGCTCGAAGCCGCTCTGTATCCTTTGGAAGGCAGAAGGAATACAGCCGGGGACGTCGGCGGCGTAGGAGTGCGCTTCGAGACCACACGACTTGATAATTTGGCCAATGTCTGCAACGTATAGGACAAACAGCAGGGGTCCAAGTACAGACCCCTGAGGCACGCCGCAGAGAACCTAGCGAGGGACAGACATGTGGCCACTCCAGCAGGCTGACTGCGATCTACCAGTAAGGTAGTCACGCAGCCAGACGAGAACAGTATCCTTGATGCCGTATGTGAGTTCAAGACGGCGGATGATGATGTCATAATCCACAGTTGTCATAATCCACAGATGTCATAATCCACAATAGTCAAGCTCAGTATCGAACATGTACAGATTGATGAAAATAAAATAGATCAATATTTGAAATCTTCAAGTCTGCGTCGCTGCTTCAGTAGACCACCAATATAACTAGATTGATCGCTCGAAACCGCATTTATACTGGACTTGATATCCAAAGCAATCCTACAGTATTAACAGAAGAAAATAACTAAACAATCTTTAATGATTGAAAGCGTACAGCGTTCGCATATTTCTACACGAAGACTTCATACGAGTTATAATTAGGTGAAAATACAAATGCGACGGACGGTCTCGAAAGTTAAACTAAGTTCTGATAAAAACGAATGATACAAAATTATATAAGCCTAATGAAAAAATCTAGTACTGTGTTAGATACGAGGTATATCAAGCGAAAATTAAATGTCAGCTATAATTTCGACCCGTTCCGACATAAGGACAGAGTGATCGGTGAAAGTGAAAATACCGCGAACCGTTTAAATGACATCAATAATATTATTACTATATTTTTAAAATTTTATCTCAAGTGTCTCGCTATTGAATTCTCAGCTCGAAACTTGTGACGTCCAGATGGTATTTTTTATTCATGAACGTCGCCTTTTGAATAACTCTTTATCTGCCAAATATGATTTCTAAAGATCTCGGCATTTATGAAATCGTTGATTTTTCTGATGAATGTTAAAACTACGTTTGCTAAGAAAAGAAATTAAACGGTTTGTCAATTGATGATGCTCCATTCAAATGACCCATTGACTCGGAAGTCACTTTCTCCAAAGCAGAAGCAATGAACGGTGTATTGGCATCAGATAGATGACAAGATACTTTGAGCCACATAGAGCCCACACACACACACACACACACACACACACACACACACACACACACACACACTAGCACACCCGAAAAACTACAAGCTCCTCCTTTTCGTCATCTTCTTCATATTTCTGAAAATATCTGTTTCACTTATTTCTTAATGTTTTCTTTTATTTCTTCCTATTCTGAATTCTTGTTATTCTTCTGTGACTATTTCTGTGTGGCATTCAGTGGCGTAGCGAGGGGGCAGAGGGGGCGAAGCGCCCCAGACGGCACTTGCCCTAGGGGCGGCATTTTAGAGATTTCCTATTTTTTAAAATAATTATTAAGGTTTTTAGCTTGTCAGACATTTTTAGAGACTCGATAACGTTGTTTTTTTGCTTGGTAGACTTCTTTTAGAGACTTGATTGGTAAGGTTTTTTCCAGGAAATTTTGAAAATTTTCCGTCGCGAAAAGGCGGAACTTTTTATTTTCGCCCCAGGCGGCACTTTGCCTAGCTACATATACGCCACTGGTGGCATTACTTGGTTCATCTCTTGTCGATCTCTGTTCTCTGCTCTGTTCGCTTCTTCTCTTCCTTTCTCTTATATATATATATATATATATATATATATATATATATATATATATATATATATATATATATATATATATATATATATATTCCTGAAGATTTTCCGATGAAGAGTCGAGTCTTATTACATGCCTCCTTCGGCCGCAGCAGCATTCGTAGCGCTTATCTTAAGCAAACAAAGATGCTGATCTGATGATTCTTCTTAGGCCCATAACAGCACAGGCCTCATGGCCAATGCTCCGACAGCAGCAGCAGCATCAGCATCTGCTGAAACGATGCAAACGCTAGCTGCCATCTGGCTAGGCGTCGAGATACTAGAGCAAAAGTCTTTCCGAACAATACATTAGATCATCATACGAGATGCAATGTGTGCGCATGCATATACAGTATCTGAACAGTATCTGCACTTGCAAATGCAATATACAGTGTACATATATACACAATATATGCATGTATACATATGTATTTACATGTATACGGTATATATATATATATATATATGCGCGAGTCTTGCAGACAAGCATATTTCGAATAGAATTGTTTTCTGGTTTCCTAATGTCGATGCGGGGCGGGAAGTTAGAGAGTGGTAATAACGCTGGACGATGGAGCAGAAGGTCGCGGGTTCAATTCCCGCAGGAGCCCTAAGGTCGACTCAGCCTAACTCGCTAGAGGGCGGTGGTAAACTGAGGAGCAGCGTTAAGCTGCGAGGTAAAACGTGGGTCTGGGGAAATTAATGGCGACCCACACCAGATTAATGGATTATACCACCTATACGTCGCTGATTTCACAGGCCGGAGATAACCCAACGCTCGGACTCAAGTACGGGACCTACCTTTTTTACCTAACCTCGATGCATCGCTTGGAATTCGGTGAGATTTTCCGCTTCACTGTTCTTTATAATCTGCGCAGAAGCCCAGAGACTGCTGTTGCTGCTGCTGATGATGATGATGATGATGCTGGTAGTCGGAGGAGGAAGAAAGTTCTGCATAAGATGCTTCTTGCCTGCGATGTCCGACTGAACAGGAATCGCTTCGATGCAATTAAGAGCGCAGAATAGTTTAGACCGAAACGAAGAGGCGAAGACAATATAAAAAAGCAAAGAGGCAACTTCGTATTCGATGAAGATAATTAATCAGTCTGTAATAAGGTATTTGCGCTGATGACATGATGCTGATTTTCGTGTAAATGAGTGTTTACAGTGATTTTATACGCAGTTACGGAAACATTACTTCGCTTAATTCGCTGTAGACTCAACAGGTGCCGCAGCTGTCGATAGGATGGTCGACATCGCTCTGCGCATACTGCTGCTGCTGCTGCTGCTGCTGCTGCAGTAAGATGATCATGGTGATGATGATGATGATGATGGTGGTGGTGGTGATGATGATGGTGGTGGATGATGATGATGATGGTGGTGGTGGTGGTGATGATGATGATGATGGTGGTGGTGGATGATGATGATGGTGGATGATAATGGTGGATGATGATGATGATGATGATGATGATGATGATGATGATGATGATGATGGATGATGATCCTGAGCAGATGATGATGATGATGATGATTTTGGTTCCTTTCTTTGATCTTCGGCATAATAAACGCCCTAATAATAATAATAATGATAATAATAATTTGCGTAATAATAATAATAATAATAATAATGTGATTTTAGGTGGTTTAGGAGGCTAAATAAGCCTGTGTGAAAACCACTGATGTAACCATCTGCATTCAATAACCTAGTTTAAATCCGTTTACTGTTTCAACTTGTCACTCCCACCCCTCGTTCAAACTGTTCCATTTGTCCACAACCCTTGCACTAAAAAATGATTCTTTCTTGGACCAACCCTCTGCTTAAACAATTTGCATTTGCATTCTTTGTTCTTGAAGGTTGCAGAGGTAAGCAAAGGTGCAGTGGCAACAGCAGTTTCTGTCCAATGGTCGTAACTCTGCATCAACAGAATAATGGAATAGTCGTCGCATTGGGAAAAGACAGAGTCAACATTAGATCATAGATGGAGAATGATGACGACGACGACAACTGATGCCCGTTTTAGTAACAACAACGAATATTCATAATTATGATCATAGATATCAGAATCACTGCAATCTGCTGAATCCTGCTTTCGTTCTATTCTTCTGTAGCTTTCTCGATTGAGGATCTTTCTCAACACAATTCTCACTCTTTGACAAACAAAGACGTTCACTACAAATTAGTGCAAAAGAATATTCGATCATCAGAAAGAGTGGAGGTTGCGATTGAGATCTCCTCAATACCAATGAGTGATGTTGAAGAAACCGCTTGCGAAGGAGGAGGAGGAGGAGGAGGAGGAGGAGGAGGGAGGTGGTAGGAGATGAGGCTCTCCATCCACCAGTTGGCACTGGCTGCAGCGATATCCGACGTCCGGAAGGAAATCCGGAGAACATCGACTCCGTCCAGATGGAAGAATTCATCGACAAGATCCTCGAGAAATACGGCGAACCTCCGACGACGACGAGACAGAAGCCATCGTCCGTCCATCCGACGAACAACAAATCAGAGAAAGAAGTGAAACGCTCTGCAGACTATTCCGCAGACTATTCCGCGGTTAATTCAAACAGGGGAAAAGACGCTTCGAATTCTGTGGAGGAGGACGAGGAGGAGGAGGAGGAGGAGGAGAGCAGAGCGACTGCAGAGCGACTCCGGCGAAGGCAGATGTTGGAGTGGGGGCAGAAGGGGGAGGAGGAGGAGGAGGAGGAGAAGGAGGCGATCGGAAGTGTAATTCGCAGTCAGAAGGGAGTGGCCGAGCAGTTGATGAACGTCTCAGAAGGACTCAACGAGGTCAGCGAAGACCTCGAAGCGATGAAGAAGGAGCTGGAGAGGGTGCAGTTGAACGCCTACGCCGTCCAACTGAGCTCTCTGTTTGGCGGAGAAACGATGAGAGACGTCATTGCTTCTACTACTACTGCTGCTGCTGCTGCTGCTGCTGCTGCTGCGGGGACAACAGCGGCCGAACACCAACAGGATAAACAGGCGAACGCCGAAGAAGAACAAGCAGCAGCAAGACAACGACAGCAGAAGACAAGACAAGCCGAACGACAACGCCAGACACGCAGACAGATACGCCTACTTATACACAGACAAATGCACAGACAGATACCAGGAGATGGGCAGCAACAGAGGCAGTGCGCTAGATGAGGTCAGGGCAAGAGAAACGACAGGTTGTCAGTGGAATAGACAATGGAATTCTTGGACGGACCAAGAGAATTCAGGACAGACAGACAGTCGATGGAGAGAGACTCCAAAGCATCGACAGACAGACAGACAAACAGACAGACAGACTGTGCGCGGTGGTTGGAATGCTTGGGTCAATGAGACAAGTCCGAGACTCGCTGAAAGATCTTGTAATAAGAACGAATGGACGGAGGAACGAGAAGGGATACTAAGACTCGGGCAAGAGAGTGACGTCCTTCTGCTGGAAAGACAAAGACCGCTTCCATCTGACATTCCGTGGAGTGGAAGAGAGTACAGCAGCTGCTACAGCAGCAGAGAGAAAGCGACGATGACGAAATGACTCAACTGCTGGCGAGAACAAAAGCCCCTTGGAAGATAAAAACAAGAGAGGAGGAGGAGAAGGAGGAGGAGACCAACATTCGTCCAGAAGGATTCCGAAGAACCTGGACGACTGCTAGAAGCGCTTCGTCCACTCCTCTGCGCTCCGACCAAGCGTCTATCGGCGGCCATCGCCACATGCGAGGAGAAGAGTCTGAATACGACGGAGTGGGAGGAGGAGGAGTAGGTCGTCCTCCGTCGTTTTACACGGACATCATCTCCCCCTCCTTCTCCTCCCCCTACTCCTCCTCCTCCTCCTTCTCTTCCATAGGACGTCGTCGCAGTTCGAGCATAAGCGAAGACTATTCGGGTAGAATTCATCGAGACTACGAACGGCATCTGGCGACTGCAGGCGCCGCCGACAGAACCAGCGTCATGATCATCCAGACGCCGAACGCAACGGACGTCAATGCCTGCTATTGGCCGTCGTCGACTGCAGCGTGGCGTCTCTCTGCTCTGCAGCAGCAGCAGCAGCAGCAGCAGCAGCAGCATCCTCTGTCGTCCTCCTACTCCTCTCTCACTCGCCAGCCGCTGATACGGAGATCAGCGGAATTCAAGGGCATCAGATATCCGGACGAAGGATCGTCGTCGTCGTATAGGAGAAACAGCGTCGAAGGACTCTGACCGAGCCTATAGTCACACAGTCTCCGGTGTCTGTTCAAAGCGAGATACCAGATGAACAGGTGTTCATCTTCTGGTTCCACCTGGAAGCGCCTTCCGTTGTTCTGCGATGAATAATTCTCGAAATCACTGCACAGCAGGGGCTTAGCGACGGGGGGAGTATATCGGTATATATACCCCCCCCCCCCAATCAGTCTACCTTAAAGTTTTTTATGTGATTTACATGTGGTTATATGTGGTTTGTATGGTTTATGTGGGTTATAGTTCAGATTTATACCCACCCAAAATATTTATACCCTCCCAAATCAAATTCCTGGCTACGCCCCTGCTTCACAGACATCGGCCATCCGCTCTACAGTCACTCTTCCAGCGAAATATTACGAAGCGCTAGACAAGCTGCACGCCATTAAAAGCAAATTAACAAAATAATAATGTTAGAGGATAGATTTCGAATTCGATCGAAGTGTAGGGCCTACTGTATAATGCATAGACGACGTTTAAATTGAAGATGGAAGAAAAGTCGTCTGTCGAGGCAGATAGATCGATGTTCCGTCGCTGTCTTTCAAAAGCACTTCCTTCTCTTTTTTCTCTTTTTGACTCTAAGAGTCTCGCCAGAATTTCGATTCCGTCGGATTTAATGGCATTTGGCAGAATTAAAGAGACCGAAAATTTTGACTGGTGTTGAGTGTTCACTGGTGACTGCAGGGTGCGATTTGTGACCGGGAGCAGTGGGGGGAGGGATATGTGGAGCTGGGGGGATGTAGTTGTTTGGAAATGTAGCAGTGGGGGGATGTAGTGGTGGGGGATGTAGCAGTAGGAGGATGCAGTTTGGCAGTGGGGAGAGATTCCCCCTTCCCCTCCCGCAAATCGCGCCCTGGGTGTCACTAATGAGTATCAATGAAAGTCTGAATCTCGATCTTTAACCGTCATTTACAAAAAGTTCTTTCTTCGGAGTCAGTCGACAATAATATTCTGTCTCTGGTGATAATTAAGCGCCACCTCGCGAGTGTTGCCGACGATTTCGTATAATTTTCGCAATTTTGAGCGATTAATTATGAATGTCAGCGATGCCATCTATTCTGCCTTCTGTTCGCTGAAAATGAAAATAAACGCAGAGAATTTAATTGTAGACTTCTTTAGCGCCATTGTAGTAGTATAGTAGTACATCTGCACAGTGGCGGCTCTAGGATTTGGCAAGTGGGGAGGCCGTTGGGGGGGGGGGGCAACTTCTAATCATGGGGGCCAACCATTTGTTGTTTAATGTATGTAGCATTAAGTATAGGGTCACAACTGGGGGCCACTGGGGGGGCAGGCAGTCAATAGGGGGCACGGGCCCCCCTGGCCCCCCCGGTGGAGCCGCCACTGTATCTGCACCAGTCGATGGTCAATTGTCAATTGTCAATTGTCTTCCTCATCATCGACTCTCCCCTCTCTCTCTCTCTCTCTCTCTCCCCCCTCTCTCTCTCCCTCTCTCTCTCTCCTCCACTTTCTTCGCCAGTGATTTATAAATAAATTGTTGTGAAGTGGGTCTTAGGAATAATTTTTAAGAATAATAGGCCTATGCTAATAAAAAATACAAGTTCTCGAGGCATAAGTCATTTTCTAAAATTTCAAGAGAATTCCCTCAAGAACACACTTTTATTATGAATATTATTTCAGTTTTTCTTCAGTTGATGAGTTGATGTTGATTTCGACATGAAAAATGTTCGGAATCGAGGAGAACTGATTGGCCGTTTCACTTCTTCTCCTTCGTCATCATCGGAATGATGTTGAGATGAAGCCATGAGCCTCGTTTAGTCTGACAAGCAAAAAAGTCATCGCCAATTTTTAGGAGCAAATGACTACTCAATTTACCAGGTTTTCCCAGCGAGATTGAAAAATGTTGGCAATTTTTTTAGCCAGTTTTCAAATCTGGGCTTTTCTGGGCTTTTTAAAAGACGCAATCAGGGCTTTTTTTTAAAAGTTCACTGGCATCACTGAATCCGTGGCGATATTGAGGTCAAAGGTTATCTAGAGAATTTAAATAGGGTTTAATTGTTTAAATATTAAGCGAATAATCTTCGGAAATTCGTCATCTGAGGCGATCGTCGTCGTCGTCGTCTTTGTTGTGATTAAGTGAAGGGGATGTCTTCGGTCGTGGTCACTCGGGCCATGCCGTGGGGGACCAGCAGCGGAGGCAAGCTGTCAGAGGCCTGGAGACTGCCTCTGCTCTACTTGGACGGAAGACGAATACGAGCGACGAACGCCAACAGTTCGGAGGATATCGACGTTAAACAACCGTCAACAGGTTGGTCTAAGACCCCCGAGGTGGGTCTAAGGCCCCGGGGATAGGGCACCTCCTCCGCAACTCACATAGCCAGTGTTAGCGTATTTGGGTAGTCTCAAATCCTGCAGATGACAGATGGCTTGTTCTAGTTACTTCTACAAGGCATTTATATTACTTGCATTGAGAATCTGCGATCTTTCGCAAAGTCAGGTGACCTAAATTCCTCCATAATTTGTAATATTTATTGTTCTGTGTGTAATTCCGTCTGTCCCTGAAGCACAGTGAGTCTGTTGAATTTTCTTAACATTTAGGTGTAACATTGACAACACTAAGATCCGCCAGTGGAGAAGATGTTGACCGGGCAGTTGAAAGTGCAAAAGCAGCTTTTAGTAAATGGTCTCAGTTGTCTGGATTAGAACGAGGAAAAGTGTTGCACAGAGCATCTCGGCTGCTCAGAGTATGTTCACTTCTGTATTTTCAATCATTAATTTACCCTTGAAATGCTCTGATCCTGACTATATCATTATGATCTGTATCTTATAGCATTTAAGGCTAACGCAGAAATGAATTTGATGTTCTGGTTACATGTAACTAGTTGTGAATACAGTGGATCCCACTTAATTGCATACCACTTAATTGCATAACCCGCATAATTGCATAACAACATAAAAACCCGAACCAGTGTTTTGTGCGTACAATTAATTATCAGACGTCCCGGCTATTCGCATAGCCCAGTTAATCGCATAAGCAAGGCTTGCATGGCACCTATGCAATTAAGCGGGTTTCACTGTACTAGTATTTTTTCTTTTGACAATCGGTCTTTATTTCAGTACTTTTATTTAGAAATACAGAGAGGACATTGCAAAGGTTGAAGTTCATGACAACGGAAAACCAATTTGGGAGGCAAGAGTAGATGTTGAGGGTTGTGCCGATACCCTGGAATACTATGCTGGTTTGGCAGCAACAGTTGTTGGTAAGACAATTACATATTTGCTAACAATGGAGGTCATTACATTGGTCCAGACAAGAGTATTTTGATGCAAGTTATTCTGCTAGATATTCATGGCAGCAGTATTTACCCACCACCAAAAAATATTACCAATTTTTACCAGAATTCTGCTTTTATTATTGAATTTTTAGTTCATTTATTTGAATTTTATTGCACTTTTATTTGAATGTTAAATGAATTTTTACCCGTATTCTCAGTTTCTAAGGTCTTTTTATGTGTGAAAATTTAATCGGTTTTTCGTTGGTTGCATTTGTTTTGTCAGGAGAGCATTTGCCTCTTTCAAACGGCAGCTTTGCCTACACACGCAGGGAGCCGCTCGGTGTGGTTGGGGCGATTGGGGCGTGGAATTATCCATCGCAGATGGTCGTCTGGAAGTCTGCACCTGCCCTTGCATGCGGTAATGCGATGGTTTTCAAGCCATCACCACTGACGCCACTTTCTGCTGTCATGTTGGCTGAAATCTACTCAGAGGCTGGAGTTCCTGACGGCATATTCAACATTGTCCAGGTATCTTGCTGAGATGCGCGCCTAAGTTTTAGAAAGAATCTGGAAAGAGTCACTCAGCCTCTGACGTGTTTCAGATGTGCTGCATGATGAACATCATTGAAGATGATAACTGCTAAGATATGGAGCTTATTTGAGAAACCTTTGGATTTATGGCATTGTTGTCTGAGAAGAAGCTAGAACACAGTTGAGAATGGCAAGACTGGTTTATTGCAGGGAATTAAAAGAGAGACTATGCATCAGCAACTTGAGTAAATGCTCTGCGTTTATTAAATATATTTGATGAATGAACTTTGTCGAGTAATATTATGTATTCATTTGCTCTGATTTCTATCATCGTCTCTAAACTGTTGCAGGGTGGGGCAGAAGTTGGACGCATGCTGAGCACCCATTCAAATATTCGTAAGATATCATTTACAGGCAGTGTTCCATCAGGTGCAAAGGTCATGGGCGCCTGTGCTCAGGTACTGTTGCTTCTGGGTTTTATACTGAAACTTTATGAACTTTGTAAGAAATATTTAGAATTTATCTGTCCAAATGTATCATTAATTGAAATCGGAGGAACAACCTTTATGAACAACACTTTCTAAATTTAATATGACTTTTTATGCTTATCATGCTTTTCATAGGGCTGTGTCATTGAATATATTATATTTCCTTATATATTGTAAAAAAATGTTAGGGTATAAAGCACATTACTCTTGAGCTTGGAGGAAAATCTCCTCTTATCATTTTCCCCGATGCTGATATTGAAAATGCCATAAATGGAACAATGTTGGCCAATTTCCTGTCTCAGGGTCAGGTCAGTCTTTTCTCTGTGGTTCTGGTTTTATATTATGGCGGTGACAGATGTTGTTTGGGCAGAGAAAGTATTTGAATTTGATAAATGCAATGAAAATTGGTGTAATTGTTTGTATTTTTGACAAATAATTTGAGATATTTACATATAGGTTGGATTTTTTCTATTTGTTGTTGGTAATTTTGAATTAACATTTTTCACTTGAATCTCGTCATTTTAGTGGAATTTTATAAATAGATTTTGGTTGAAGTAACATTTTGAAGACTGTCAACACTTTACTGCCTGTTGTCATTTGTTTTCAACTATTAACAGAATTTAGTGTCTTTCAGGTGTGTTCTAATGGTACGAGGGTCTATGTACATCGGAGTATTTGGGACTCGTTTGTTGCAAAACTTGTCACTAGGACTAAACGCATGAAAATTGGAGATCCACTGAATGACGATACAACTGTTGGAGCCACAATCAGTCCTGAGCAGTTTGACATAGTCCAAGCTTACATTGAGGGTGCCAAGGCAGAGGTCAGTCTTGATAACCACAGTGGTTTTAGCTGAGTATTTTTTGGCACCCGGGACAAGGTATAAATTTTTCTTGGCCAACATAGTTTTCAGTTTGAAAACTGGTGATGACTTTTTTGCTTACCAATGGCTTTACCACTTTTCACAACCTTGAGTAGTAAATGTAAATAAAGTGCAGTTAACAGTGATGACCTTTTTTGCCTTTGGCGGTTGTTTATACATTTCTATCTTGTTAAGGGTCCATCCATATAGTACATACGCACTGAGGGGGGAGGTGGTCGGATTTTGGAGATTTTCCTATGTACGCTGTGTACAATGGGGGGAAAGGGGAGTGAAAATGACTTTTATTGCCTATGTACTATATGGATGAACCCTAAAAAGTTGAAACTCCCGTCGTCAATAAAATCAAACATGGTTTCTGCGCCCCCCCCAGACGGTGCACGGGGCATCTTGACCTCCCTAGCTAGTAGCTACGCCACTGGATAACCAATAAGAATGCATTATCTAATGTTTGCCTGTTTTATCTGATCACTTTAGTGGGGTGTTTTGTCACTAGGGAGCAAAGGTACTCTGTGGAGGTGAACGCGTCATTCCAAGCGATCCATGTCTTGCCGACGGTCGTTTTCTTAGCCCATGTGTAATTGTTGATGTAACGGACGACATGACAATTGCTAAGGAAGAGGTATTTGGATCAGTGGCTTGCCTATTCCCTTTTGATGATGAAGATGAAGTTGTGAGAAGAGCAAATAACTCAGAGTTTGGTCTGGCTGCTGGAATTTTCACTAAGTTAGTATTATTTTGTTGTTCATTCAATAAAAGAACTTGTCATTGTAAGTGAAATGGTGTGAGATCATGTTGCGCGTCGATCACTTTTGTCACCTTATGTAATTTAACTGTTCACTAGGGACCTTAAAACATATTTATTTAACATCTCCTATTAGGGACACTTGTAAAGCGCTCTTGACTTTAGCCTTCGCTATGCGTATTGCGCTATATGCAATTGTCAGAATTAATAATACTGTAATAATAATTTAGGTTTTCATATTGATGAAAAGTTAGTCATCACATTGTTGGTCAAAAAACCAAAAAGTTTCCAAGTCATTTTCAATTTATTGTCAAATAACAGAAATTATCTCTACTACTGAATATAATGTTATAAGTAGATAATTACCATTTTTTTCTTAATCTGTTTCTTAACATCCCATGCTGTAGAGATCTCGCAAGAGCGCATCGTGTAGCAGCGGCACTTGAATGTGGCTCCATCTACATCAACAACTACAACATCACTTCTCCTGGGGTTCCATTTGGTGGCTACAAGAAGTCCGGCATTGGTCGAGAGAACGCTGCAGATGCAATCCAGTATTACACACAGGTCAAGTCAGTGTACGTGGAGTCACAGGATATTTCCTGTCCTCTATAAACATCTCCTTCAGTTGTTGTTTGTAGTTTCCATTTTGCCAGTATTTTCACAGTCTAAGACAATCTCTGTGGCATTGCCAGTCGACTTCCAGTGGCTCTTATTTACACGACAGTATTTTGTTCTTCCTTGTTTGCTGAATGACTGGAAAGTCTTTTAAATACAAACTGCAGATGCTATGCAACTTGAAACAAATTGTCTTTGACTTTGCATTAAAAATGGTTCATTATATATATATATATATATTATATATATATATATATATATATATATATATATATATATTGTAATGTGACATTTGTATAGCGCCTCTTCTATTTCTACTCAGAGGCGCTCCTAGCATTGGAGTCACAGGGTAAAGTAGTGAGGCTAGCTTTTGTATTCAGCAAAGCAAGGGAGTAAGAAGTGATTCCCGAATGGATGGGGTAGGTAAAGGCATTCGAGAGGGAGGGTCCAGTCACTGCAAAAGCCAACGCTGGGTAAGAGCAGTGCGTTTATATTTATTTTTATATATATATATATATATATATATATATATATATATATATATATAATGCAAGTCCAGTCCTAATTCAAACATTTCCTTAACTTGATTGCAACCATAAACTAAAATAGTTTGTTATTGAATTATTCCCTTTGATGTGTTTTTGTGTAACTTAATGAATAGAAGTTAAGATTAAAGTTGTTGTCAATGAAAAGATAAAATGCACAGAAGAAGAACATCTACTTAATGCTGAATTATTAGAATTATTATTAGTAACAATTCATATTTAAAGGAATTACAACAGGAAAGTTTATTGTACACCATCAAACAATAAAAATGACTTTAGAGCCTGGGGCAGTGGCAAAAGATCAATGTTTTTTTGTAAAACTTTGATATTTATAACAGAACGACATAAATTCATCAAACTCAATGGGCAAGAAAGAATGGCTTTCGTCAGCTGTAGATTACTCAATTTCACTCGATCGTCGACTCTCAGCAGTTCCATCATTGTCTCTGGTAAAGTTCCCAAAACCTTTTCAATTCCAGACTGCACTGAATTCCAAGCGTCGTGGCGATCCGCTCCAAGCTGCAGAAAAACCTGTGCAAGTTCAAAATTATTCATTTCGAGGCAAGAAGCAAAGGGAGAAAGAGGGTGATAGATGCTACCTGCCTTACGATTAACGTCCGCTCCGTATGCAACCAAGAGTCTTATAAGAACTCTATTCGCAAGAGACGTTGCTACAAACAACGGAGTTGTTGTCATGGTCACCTGCTCTGTTCTTTCCCACTCGTAGTCGGTCAGAGCTCCTCGGCTGAGAAGCAGTTCGACGACTGGAATGTTAGCATTGTTAACGGCGTAACAGAGCGCAGACCAGCCACTCCTGTCGACATCATTGACGTTTGCTCCCCACTTGAGAAGTAGCTCCACGGTATAGTAACAGGCACTTCCATTCTTATCAATCGCTGCCTGAAGAGGCGTAACCAGAAGCTGATTGATGGCGTTTACGTCGGCGCCGTTGCGCAAAAGAACCAAAATGGACTCGTCAAGGCCACACGCTGCGGCCCAGTGCATCGCCGTGTCACCCACATAATTCTTGGCATTTACATCGGCTCCATTTTCAACTAAAAGCAAGACCATTCTCTCTGCATCTCTACTACTTCTTCTGCAGAAAGAATTCATTGGAATATAGCATGCAGCAATAAGAGGTGAACACCAAGACAGAAACTCATCGTCATGGTAACAGAATACGTTGGGGTTTGCACCGTTTTGAATTAGGAACCGCCCTGTTTCCAGGCTACCAAGGGATGCTGCTTCAAACAGCGCTTCGTCCATCGCACGTCTGGTGCGATAGCTCAGGCCGTTGACTCCGTGGGTCCAGGCACTACCGGGAGTGGCTCGAATGTCCGATCTGCTCTTTGCACCCACTGCGTCAATGCCTTCGCATAGGTTGCTGGCCAGAGAACTGGACTCTAATACAACATCCACTGGGTCTCTGTAGATATCGCGCAGTAGCATTTGAAGTGATGTGATATCATCTTTCAAGACCGTCCAGTATAGAGCTGTCCTCCGAGTGTCACTCTGTTTAAGAAATGGATCAGCCCCAAAACGAAGTAAACAGTTGATACACTCGGTTCGTCCCACTCTGATCGCCGTTGCAAGAAGGTCAGCCTTTGTATGCATGTCAACAACATCGACCATCAAAGCCTCGACAGAACTGATGTCGCCAGATTCCACAGCCTCCTTCAAAAGGCTAACTCAAACAAATGCATACAAAAATTACATACCACACTTTAATTTCTACTCATACTGTAATTCCTTTCTAAGCTTCATAACAAGCAAAATCTTTAACCCAAGAGCGAAACCAGATCGATAGGCCTATACTATCCTTGACGACCTCGAGTGAGCTATAGAAGCAGAAAGTGTATCTGAGTAAGGCTGACACTGATTTATAGAAATCGCACTATGTAATGCAATGTAATAAAATTCCCAAGATCATTTGGCAAACTGCGAAGGATTAATCGTACGTTCGTTCTGTGGTAATTGTGGGTGGTCGATACCCGCATGTAAACAGGAAATAATCCGAAAGTAGTCCGTTTGTACTGAAACAAGTTCTGACGACAACTGCTCCAGGGAGAGCTTGAGAAGCTTATTATGCCAACCAGGGTGCGATTTGCAGGGGGGAAGGTGGAAATCTTCCCCCACTGCCAAACTGCATTCCCCTACTGCTACATCCCCACCACTACATCCCCCCACTGCTACATTTCCCAACAACTACATCCCCCAAGCTCGACATATCCCCCCCCACTGCTCCAGGTCACAAATCGCACCCTGATGCTAACCGAATTCGTATAGCACCAATATGTTCACGATATAAGGTCACGAGAATTTAAGAGGTTTATTATTTTTCACAGTTTGGCAAACAGAAAATAACATATTGTAAACAAACATACTTTAGTTTAAATTTTTACTGATTTCATGCTTCTGTATGCTGACAAATTATGTCTATTAATTGTGAATGTTATGCTACCTGACGCTACACACTGGTGATTTAAACTTTTTATAGCGCTATGAAAACGTTGTTTGGGTGTAGGCATGTGTGCCATAGACTTTAACACATATATGTTATAAATCTATTATATGTGCTACGATGCGCGGTCTGATACACTGGTACTTCGGTTTGTTCGGTTAGAGCGTGGATTTCTACTTCCTGTTTACATGCGGGTATCGACCACCTACAATTACCCGCTCTGTTGTGCGTCCTAGCTTTCTGTTATGGCGCTACAAAAATCGAAATGGTCTGGCGCGCTTCATACCGAACGTCTACAAATCCTGGGATTCTGGACTCCATTTAAGTCAAAAGCACTTCTGCGCTATAAAGTCAACATTCGGAACATCTCTGCTTTAAAAATCTGTCAAATTCGTGATTTTCTTCATCTACAGTATTTCACATTTCTTCCTCAAACGATAAAAAATTTTAATAAGAAAGTGAAATAAAATATTAAAAATAAATAAGCCCAGTATTGCCAGTGAACTTTTTGAAAAACCCAAATCGTGCCCTTTAAAAAATCCAGAAAAACCAGCTCCGCAAAAACCTCCAAAGATTATAAGTCGTGACAAACCAGAAAAAATGTCTCATCATTCCCAAAAAGTCCTGACGAGCAAAAAAGTCACTATAAGTAAACTTTATCCTATTAAAAGCCCTGACAAGCAAAAAAGCTTTTCAACCATAGGAGTACTTCCGAAAACTCCAAATTTTCTAACTTTCAGTGCATAAATTTGCCAATTTTTGAAAATTTTCGCAGATTAAAAAAAGCCACATTCCAAAAAAACAGCCAACCCGTCTGGAAGACATTTTTCCCGATTTGCGACGCTTTAGAATAGGACGCAAAGTATGGCCAATCAGAAGCCTCCTGTAATATGAATATTCATCAGAAGGGTCTTCCCTGACCCTGATTTGCTAGTAAGCTAGTTCCTTATGCAGCCTCCAAGCTCCAAACAGTATCGACGCTAAAGAACGGGAAGTCTTTAGTTGATCCAAGAAAAGGAATTTCAATTATAAAATCGGTCTTTTACTATATAAAACGGTTCTTTCCCGTTATCCGGACCCCAGTAGAGGAGGCAAAAAACAGATCTGGTTGGATAAAACCACTTAAACCAGCGCTGGCAACACTGAATAAGTCTGTTCTCATATTCTATAGCGCCTGTATTTAACTGCCACAATCTTTCTCTTATTATGCGCCTAATCAACGTTAACCGCTAACTCGTAAACATGATCACTTTAGACCTGTCCTTCAAAAGTTACACTGGCTGCCGGTAGAACGGCTAATTGTATTTAAGACTGTTTTCCTTGTTTTTAAAATACTGCAGTCTGGCCAACCTCAATATTTAAAATCTATGTTAAACCATCCGAAATATTATCATTCAACAAGATTTGCTGATTCATTGTTAAATGTACCTAAACCAAACACTGAAATTGGTAAGAGAGCTTTTTCTATTTCTGGGCGAAAAATCTGGAACCCTCTCCCTCTGGTTGTCAGATCTTCCAATAAACTGAGCATTTTCAGATCTAGGCTTAAAACACATCTCTTCAAATTAGCATTTCCTCCATAGTCTGTCTTGCTGTTTCCCTCTGACTGATCTCTGCATGAATGACCTGGTCTTTTGCGGATGGATTTGAAGTATCATCGATTGATACCCATAAGTATTAGAAATGGTGCTATAGAAGTGCATAATACTAATTATTATTATTATTAACCCCTCAGCCTCCTCGACCCACACGTTCATCATCTTACCTCACTGTCACGCCCACTGAATCAGTCATCCCTGAAAATTTGCAACCGTGCCTTCTCATACGCCTCACCTGAACTTTAGAACTCGATCCCAGCTTCCCTCCGCAGACTTGGACACTTTCAAACAATAAAATCTGAATCCTCATTTCCTATAATTCTCCTCAAGTCTTCAGGTCTAAGCTTAAATACTTCCTTTTCCTAAAATCAATTCCGCCATAGCTGTGACAACCTAGCCTCACTGCCCTTTGGCAGTGGCGGCTCCACCGGGGGGGGGGCAGTGGGGCCCGTGCCCCTATTGAGTGTCTCCCCCCAGTTGGGACCCTATACTTAATGCTACATACATTAAACAACAAATGGTTGGCCGCCCATGATTAGAAGTTGCCACCCCAACGGCTCCCCCCCCACTTGCCAAATCCTAGAGCCGCCACTGCCCTTTGGATATTGACTATTGCCTGGCTGATCATATATCTTCCCCAAAGCTATTTTAAGAAAGGCTAAGGAATAAGCAGCTACTGTTGTGCTGTGCCTGGGGCCAAGGCACTATAGAAATCCACGAATTTTTACTTTACTTTAGGGGCTGTCCATTAATTATGTCAACAATTTTTGGGCAATTTTTTACCCCTCCCCCTTGTCAAAAACTGTCAACTTTCACTTACCCCCCATAATTACGTCAAAAACTTTTGACCCCCCTCCCCAAGATCAAAGACAGGTCCCAATAACAAGGTTGTTATTTTTCTGTGGTGATGACCATTTTTTCCTTTTTTTGCTCATCGAATGTCAAAAATTCAAAATGTGGTGGTGATGACCTTTTTTGCCATCCTTTTTACCATTTTTGCCATGCTTTTTTCCATTTCCATTTTAATAAGTTACATTTTAATAATTTCCTATTTTTGATTATTTGTAAAAAGTGAAATTGTTGACGTCAGCTTCTCTTACCCCCCCTCCCCTCTGTCAACAACTGTCAAACTTTTTCAAACCCATCCCCCCTAAATTGTTGACGTAATTAATGGACAGCCCTTTACTTACTTTATAATGGCCAGATCGAGTGGGGTGAGAGTAGCTGTCGGTTCAGGTGCTGGACAACAGTGGCGTAACGTGGGGGGGGCACTTTGTTGACAGCCCCCGGGCCCCGGGCGGGGGGGCCCGAAGAGGGGTTAACCTAGGGTTAACCCTAACTTAACCCTAACCCTAGAAATGATGTGCTGATGACCTTTTTTTGCTCGTCAGGATAAAAAAGGAGGCGATAACTTTTTTTTGCTCGTCAGCTCGAAACTCTAGGGCCCCCATGGCAAAGATGGCCCCCGGGCCCCCAAAAGTCACGCTACGCCACTGCTGGACAACGTGTTTGGCTCGTTATGACAATGGGGATTTGGTTGAAAATAAATGTTTCAGTCTTGACCTAAGCTAAAGGACTTGATGAGATGCTGCAAGAAACAGAGAACAATTCGGCACTTTTTGTGGTTTAGGCGGCAGGAATTTATTGGAACTGAGTTCTAGTCTTCGGCTCAATTAATAGAAGTGTTATAGAGATTTGGGAAATTTGTATAAGCTTTTTTCTGACAATAATGCTTCTCTAACTAGCGTAAATTATTTTTGAAATTCATTTTAAAAAGTCAATGTGAAGAGAGTAGTAGTAGTAGTAGTAGTAAACTTCTTTAGCGTCATTGTAGTACATCAGCACCAGTCGATGGTCGCTTCAGTAAAAAATCATAGTCGTTATTTTGTCCGTGGTGAATCGAGGTTGAAATCCACAGGATTAGAAAGACAGTATGGGATGAGTAAGTTGGTGAGTATTTGGAATAATTATTATGAAATAATAACAGTACAGTAATAATAATGCACTTAATGACCCTATTCTAATTGGAAATACATCAATTATAGCCAGGGCAATCAATCAGAGTGGGAAAGAGACAAACAATTGAGAAAATAATAGAATCGGATGTGATTTCAGCCAAAATTTTATGGCAAACATTGATTTAACAATTTTAAAAACACTTTAATTCAGTAGGAAGACATGCTACGAAAACACTCATAATTATGATAAACTAAGAAATAAAATGTCATGTTGAAGTATTAACTACTCAAACTATTATGCAAGCACAGTAGACAACTTGTGAAAATATTCAATTTGGGGCTGTCCATTAATTATGTCAACAATTTTTGACCTCCTCCCCCCCTTGTCAACAACTGTCAACTTTCACTTAACCCCTCCATGATTACGTCAACAACTCTTGACCCCAAGATCAATGACAGGTCCCAATAACAAGGTTATTATTTTTGTGGTAATGACCATTTTTCCCTTTTTTCCTAATCAAGTGTCAAAATGTGGTGGTGATGACCTTTTTTCTAATGCTTTTTTCCATTGTAATAAGTAGTAGTCTATGAAATTTCCTGTTTTTTGATTATTTGAAAAAAGTGAAATTGTTGACGTCAACTTCTCTTGACCCCCCTCCTCTGTCAACAACTGTCAAACTTTTCCAAACCCCCTCCCCCCTAAATTGGTGACGTAATTAATGGACAGCCCCTTTGCACAACACACAAGGCACTTTCACTCAATTACGAACAGTTTAAACATTTTGACTCATTCTCAATTAATCAGTGATTAGACATTGAAGCATAAAAATCAAACGAGGACGACTAAATTGATCAGCAAAGTACCTGAATATTCCATCTCAACGGCAGACATTCACGTTGAAGCACAGCGAATGCAACGACGGAAGATCTAACGGTGGGAGACACGAGACGGAGATTACCAGCAACAATGATAGAGCAACAGCTCTGAAAATGAGAATTAATCTGAGACTTAACCTCACAGCTTGACCAGGATGATAAGCTTATTCATCATTCGAAACTCACATTTATATCCAACTCATAACAACTCTATCTGTAAGATTATAACATAAATATTTCATTACTGATAGAGCAGAGTATCTTGTAAAACCAACATTTTTTTTAAATGCAAAAGATTCACAGAAACACGAATAAATGCACTACATAAACTGAAGTGCATAACGAATCCAAGATTAAAAATTTAAAAGTAACAATTGTAACAATTCTCATACATTGAAGTCTAAAAAATCGTTATTGTGGACTAAATAATACAGTGTGTCCTAAAAACCTAAGACATCCAAAATATATGGTCTGTGTTTATGTTAGACATTAATACATACACATTATTACACACAAAGACGACAAATGCAAATCAAACATCAAAAACTATATAAAACCTAGCAATAAATACACAGAGCATTACGCTCTTACAAATGAATTAGTTTCTGCAGTAAAAAACAAACAAATAAGCATTTATAAACAAAATTCACATCAAAGAAAATTGCAAATAATATTCATCCAGTTCCAACTTTTTACAATTCTGGTGTAATAACAGAAACAACACTTTGATTACAATAGGCAAAAGTGTTATCCTTATTCAAAGTTTCAGTATGAAAGATGGCTGATCATTCTTGCTGTGAGCCAATGTCTAAAAAATTCAGTAAGTTCCAAAACTTCTTTACCGTGAAACTGAAGCTAAAAATTATATAGATTACAACCCAACACAAGCCAACTACCGTAAACAAATATAGATATTAATATAAACAAACTGAAAAAGCCACATGATGTAGAAGGAAAGTGCTAAGTTAATAATAAACATTTCTTTTGTCTAAGACACAGTGTCTGAAGTGTAAGCAAAGTACTTGTCAATATGTAATTGCAGCTCCTGTAGACAATTATAATCAACAGGCATCTATGACTTCTGTAATTGGAAATTAATGCAATGTGCAGATTGTGCAATACTTGCAATGCCTCATGGGGTCAAATCTGACCCCGGCTATTATTTCGTAATGACCGTGGCCAAACTGCTGACTCCCTCTCCCCATCGGCCTATTATGGAATGAAGCCAAGCACACTTACCATCAAGGTACAAACAATGAAGTAATAGAATTCAACAAAAGAATTCTGTGAACGAGTCCAATAAATACGCAATTAAAACATCAAAATTTCCCAATAGAGTTTCAATGTTTAAGTATGTGTGACCAATGTTAGAAGCACAACACGTGTTTCAGTATTTACAACTTAATCCAAACAATGAAGAACTTACACAAAGCAAATCTACTCAGCATTTGCGCTGACAACTCGTAGACAGCTTCTAACAGTCGTGAAGCACAAAGGTCGAAGTTGAAAAGGTGCAGTACAAATGTCAGTGCTTCACTAGAACCTTAAAACAACTGAGATTCTGTCCTATGCTGTGCACAACGAGTTCTTTAACAAAATGTTGGCATCAAATGTGTGAGCAAAGTCCATCTATGGACGACCCCTTAGAGTCTCATTTATAACCATTTTCTTGTCCCTGTCTTGGGTATGTATCACTGTCTGACAAGGAGATGGACTGATGAAGCTAGAGAATGCAGCACCTGAGGCTTCGGGATCTTTTGCGAATGTCAACTTTCATCGGTTTTCCCTTAGATCGAACAGAAGGGCTACGGACTTCCTGTCAATTCAAAACAACAACAGGCAAATTCAAATGAAAATAACAAATTCAACAATTTAAAACTAACCTGGTACTCATCAGAAGAATTCAGTCTAAGCCTTCTAAAATTTGCCAAAAACAAAACAAGATTCTGTCACTTGATGTATAGAAGTAAGTAAGTAAGTAAAAGTAAGTAAAATCTCGTTAATTTCTATAGCGCTTTCAAAAGCAGCACTGAAGAAGCAACAATCGAGTCAATTATCAGTATGAAATCTTCATTAGCAATCTGCAATTAAGTTTTACAGCTTAGGGGTCGTCCATAAATTACGTCACGCGAATTTGGCACTTTTTTGACCCCGCCCCCCTACGTAGCGCGACATCACAAAACGTCGGACTCCCTAAAATATGATGTCACAACGGGCCGACCCCATTTTCGTCTTCCGAAAAGTCTTGACAAGCAAAAAAGGCCATCCTTGTATTTTTGAGACGTAATTTATGGACGACCCCTTAGAGTCTCGTTTATAACCATTTTCTTCTCCATTTTAGCTTTAATGATCTGCGCCAGAGCAATGAAAGCCTCGTCGACATTGACACCGGACTTTGCACTCGTCTCCATCATACGGATTCCGTACTCCATTCCTAACTGGACAGATTGAAAGCAACAGCTTCACTCGGACAGTCAAAACCAACAAATCCAAATCTAACATTGAAATGCCAAGCACTTCAGTAAACCACTTCCCATACTTGGTGTCTTTTACTTTGTCTAAATAATGGATTAACAAATTGTTTTGCTTATGCAAAATCAAGTTCAATTTATCAAAAGGTCTGTTTGAAACGCGCTGATGAAAAATTCAATCTATCCAAAAGTTATAAAAAGATTAGATATGCAGAGAGTTACTACAGTGGTTTTCACACAGTCTTACTTAGCCTCCTAGACCACTTTAAATCACATTATTATTATCATCACATTAATAATAATAATATAAATATTAATATTATTATTTAATAATAATATTAATATTATTATTTAATAATAATAATAATAAAAGTAATAATAATATTTAACCCCTTAACTGGGCAACTATTTGTAACTCAATGTAAAATGGACGAGCGTTACTCGGGGCACCCAGTTAAGGGGTTAATAATAATAATAATAATAATAATAATAATAATAATAATAATAATACTATTATTATTATTATTATTATTATTAAATCCCCAGCACAATGACAGCATCTAAAAATTTTAATGCACAGTAAAGTGGTGAAGTGTTTTTGAAATGTAATGTTGACGCACTGAAAATGCTCTGTCCCTCGTCACTTGTCGCCTCTCGTTAAGGTCGCACTTATTTCCTAGAATCATTTTCTCGACATCGGAAGTTGCATGCTACAAAATGAAACACTCACCACACAATCGTCAGATCAGAGAGTCTTCAAAGCCGACTACTTCTTTAAGAAACCATTTACATTGAAATTACTGATACGTATCACGTACAATCATCTTCATTATCTAATGATCAGCCTCTAAGACTTCAATCAGTTACATTGCAAGTTTCCTTTATGCATCTATAGCAGCGGTTCCCCACCGGTGGCACATGTACCCCTAGGGGTACATCAGCTGTTGCCAGGGGGTACACTAAAATTGCTAAAATAGTCAATAATTTTGGGGGGAATTTCGTTTAAAAAATGTTAAATATTGCCAACTCTACGGCAGATCAATATAACGGCCGACTGAATAACAGATATGAGGCTACAAATTAAAGCGCTATAGTAGTGCACAATTATGTCCTGATAGCACATGTTAAGTGAACTAATAATGATCACATGCACAATTAATGACTTGATGAATATATTTTTAAAAGAAATAACCAAAAAGTTTCTGATAGCAAAAAAGGTTGGGAACCCTGATCTATGTTAAGTGAACTAATAAACTTTTAAAAAGTACCTAATATCTACAATTCTACATTAAACATAAGGTTTTGATTATCTACAAGAATATTCTTCATATTTCATATTTCATGAAATTAAAAATTAAAAATTAAAATTGGACTTTTAAGTTCATCAAAAATTTGCCAGCAACAACACAGTGTAAGTCAGCTATCAGAAACATGTAAGTTGATGAATATATTTTTAAAAAAAAAAAAGTTTTTAGCAACATTAGCAAAATCTGAAACGTGTTGTTTTTTATGTAAAATGTGATATTTTAGTTTAGTTGTGTGAAAGATGTTGAAGCAATTATGACATATATATATATTTGACACATGTACATAGGTTCAAAGACTTGGTTTTTAAAAAAATTTTTGGCTGGGAAATACCCATGTACAAACATTTTAAAAAACTTTTTAGGAACCCCCTGATCTATAAAATTTATCAAAGCATCCAAGAATTTAATTTAAAATTTTTTCGCAAGTTTTAAAAGCGAAGGAATGGTAAACATTTTGAAGAGAAAAATGAAAATCATTTCTTAAAGCAGCAGCCACATGATGCAGTCTTTCCTTTTGTAAAAGTAATCGAAATTATTCGTCAAACCTCTTCAATGTTGAGAATCCATGTTCTCATATTTTCAAATGACCTTTCATTGGTTATATCGTAAACAAGCATTATGCCCTACGCAACAGAAAAAGCAAAATATAATAAAATATCCAGAAAAATATAAACAGGTCATCTTTTGCAAAAGAAACAGAAAGACATCAATTACTCTACAATCCCTTCTATCCATTTCCAGTGGCAGCTCCACCGGAAGGAACAGGGGGGCCCGTGCCCCCCTATTGAGTGTCTGGCCCCCCAGTGGCCCCCCCAGTTGGGACCCTATACTTAATGCTACATACATTAAACAACAAATGGTTGCCCCCATGATTAGAAGTTGCCACCCCAAAGGCCCCCCACTTGCCAAATCCTAGAGCCGCCACTGTCCATTTCTTTCAAATCTCAGCTATAATTAGATCATAAACTTACCATCGCTCCTCGATAATAAGCGGTTGTGATTGTACGAAACCGTTCTTGCCCTGCAGTGTCCCTAATAACAGAAAAGAACAACTATTAAAGCCCTGGTATGTGGAACTGGCAAACAATATCCAGTCAAGCATTTCTAACAGAAATTTTCAATCCAGCTAAGGGGCTGTCCATTAATTATGTCAACAATTTCTGGGCAATTTTTGACCCCCTCCCCCCTTGTCAACAACTGTCAACTTTCAGCTAACCCCCCCCCCCATAATTATGTCAAAAACTTTTGACCCCCCAGATCAATGACAGGTCCCAATAACAAGGTTAATATTTTTTGCGATGATGACCATTTTTTCCCTTTTTTGCTCGTCGAGTGTCAAAATGTGATGGTTATGACCTTTTTGCCATGCTTTTTTCCATTATAATAAGTAGTATTCCATGAAATTTCCTAGTTTTTGATTTTTTGTAAAATGTGAAATTGTTGATGTCAACTTCTCTTGACCCCCCCTCCCCCTGTCAACAACTGTCAAACTTTTTCAAACCCCCTCCCTCCCTAAATTGTTGACATAATTAATGGACAGCCCCTAACATATATATGAACTCCATAAACAGCTTAACAAGTGAAAATGCCAATTAACGATGTCAATTAATAAGCTAACTAATTATTTTGATTATTTAACTGCATAAGAATATCACTTAGTTACAAACCAAATCTGAAGTTTTATTTTCTTTCCATCAAGTTCGATTGTTCTAATTTTGAAGTCGATTCCTTTAAAGTAAAGCATAAATTGTGAAACACAATTAAATTTTTAAATTCTTAATTTTTTTTAAATTTTAAATTCCATTGTGATGGCTTTCTTGTTATAGAACTGTCAGCAGTGGCGGCTCCAGGATTTGGCAAGTGGGGGGCCGTTGGGGTGGCAACTTCTAATCATGGGGGGCCAACCATTTGTTGTTTAATGTATGTACCATTAAGTATAGGGTCCCAACAGGAGGGCCACTGGGGGGCAGACACTCAATAGGGGGCACGGGCCCTGTGGCCCCCCGGTGGAGCCGCCACTGGCTGTCGGGTAACTGGAATGTATCCTGTGCTCGTAGAAGGTTTTAGAGAAACCCCAAATTTCACAGACTACTCAGGTCCAGTCCCTATAGCAACCGCCCTAGTTCTGATTTTCTGGTAAATTGACCTTCCAACCACACAATTGGTAACTGCCACAGTTACTTCCTTACTCACTTTCATGCAACTTCCAATCATGTGACCCACCTCAGACCCAGATGCTAACGAAGGCCAAGTCGCATGAAGGCGCTACATAAATCTATTAAATTGACAGACTGAATTAAGGCAATGCAACTTAACCTAATAATTATTAACTCGTCAAAAAAGAAATATAAAAGAATAAACGAAGGCGCTTTCTTTTTTAAAACAACCGAATAATGGAGAGAAGTCTGACCGATGGTCGAGATGAATGTGGCGTTAAATGAATCTTCGGAGAAACGAAAGAGGAGACAAGTCTTTCCGACGCCCGAATCGCCGATAAGAAGCAGTTTGAAGAGGTAATCGTAGGTCTTTGCCATCTCTTCAACGCAAGTTTGCGGTACCCAAGTTTGCCTCTCACCTACATCGCTTCTTCTTCTTCTTCCTTTCGGCGCAACATCCTCCACAGCAGAAGGAAGATGAGCTCATCCAGCCTCAGCAGCAGGCGCATCCCGATGCCAACAAAAGCACCACAAGACTACTCGAAAATAGGAAACAACCGATGCCTCGGCCAAAATAAGACTATGTGATAATTGCATTGCGCTTAGTTTCTATCCAAATCTTTATAAACAGATGCAAGAGAAGGAAACGTATCCTAGAACTATTTTCAGTAAATTATTCTGAAATTCTTTAGCGTTGAACAGTTTCTCGTTACTCGATATTTTATGTTACTAATTTAAAGAATTTTCTAAGTTTAGTTAATCTTTTGCATAAAATATAGGCCAACAGCATTTCCTACGCCAAACAAGGGACGAATCACTTAGGTTCTTATGATGTATCATTGCGCAATGTCAGTCTCCTGCGCTGTCTGCAGCTGTCAATCAATAGCTATTTAATTAAGCAGTTGTTCGGACTGGTTCCATAGCCTCCTGCTGGTTCTCAGATTTCTTTACTCCGCGGACCACTTTTGAACTTAGAACTTAGCATGATTTAAAGTGGCTTAGAAGGCATTACTGCCTGTGTGAAAGCCACTAGGGACACTAACGGGGCTTGAACCTGCTCCGTCAGCCTGACGCAGCGAGTGACGCTCCAGCACGTAACCCACTCTGCCATCATCCGCCCCCTTCAAACATTTCTGGCGGACCACCACTTGATAAACTGAGCAGTCATCTGCTTCCAAAAGCGGTGATTTCGCTTTTTTCGCTTGTCCGACTTTTTCACGTCAAAAATGCACAAAATACTGTACACATAGAAGGTTCTATTACCCTTTTTGTGCTGATGACCTTGTACGTTTTGCTTGCAGAGTTATTTCTAGGATTGTGAATTGGGGGGGGGGGTGTCGGGAAAATCTGGGGTGTCGGATTTAGCCTCCTCTCGCGGACCACTTTGGTCCGCGGAACACGGGCTGAGAACCACTGCGCTTAAGGAAATTACAAGCCCTGAAAGTTGGGCTCAAACGCCTCTCACTGATGTCAATGGACTAGAAAACTCGGCCACTTTACGCTTGAAATTGAATGTGTCTATTTTGACAATATTTTGGCTAAACATTGTATAGGTCAATGAAACTTAAATAGGCCTACATAATTAAACAAACGATAGCTATACAAAAAGTTGGCTCAGATTCGTCGTAGGCCTAGGCATCGACTGAGCTTTAATCAGTGCACACTTGAAGGTCCTATAAAGACACACATTTTCGTCCACATTTCGGAAAAACATCTGGACTATATATAGTATAGTCCATAAAAAAAGACCACCCAAAAATTCATGTCGATATATCGCTCACACTTCATTAACCCCTTTACCGGGGACCTCCTCAACTTCCTCAAGTGAGGGAACGGGTGTGTTGCTCCTGTTGGCATTCTTTCCAAGTTAGGCCAATGGGAACTCCCCCCCCACACACACACATTCTAGAATCGTGGCCATGCCACTAACCAATGCTGAATACTCTCTATGCTTGAGATTTTTCTGAGAGCAGTGCATGTGGAGAGATTACTCATGGACTAAAATTGTTGGCCTCCAGTGTTTATTCTAGGCCTGTTTTTTTTAGGGGGGGGGATCCCCCCCCCCAGTTTGAAAATTACCCCCCCAAATTTCTATATGTTGCATCAAGGTTTTTGGGCAGACAAACCATCTCCCCCCCCCAAACATGTAAAACTGCCCCCAAATGTCAAGGTGGCTAGAATAAACACTGGTTGGCCTCCAACGAAGCGTCGGTCATCCAAGTCATTTTCTGTCGCCTGCAGTTCTAGGTCCGAGTTTATTTCCAATTCAAAACATCATAGAACATAAATCATAAGCACAATGATCACGTAGAAAAATAAATTGGATATTTATATAAATCCTTAATTACACTATATATTGCTACAGGTTAACCTAGCAACAAGGAGTACATTAATCATATTGGAGCAATATTTAGTACTAGTCGGAGACTAGAGATACCTCTTGCCCTCGTACATCCAAACACTTAGACAATCTTGAAATAATGTTTTCTATTTGAAGAAACAACAACAGATGGAACAATGAAATTAACAGAAAAGAACAACGTGGAAACTCCGATGGATCCTTAGGCCTACTCCACGTCTCAAGTCTCTTACGAGTTACGAAACATTCGTCCCAAATACAACTCAGTCGTAGGCTCACGACTACATGTAATTAAAATACAAGATGCTAACATCTAAATGAGACATTAAATCAGTGTTTATTCTAGCCACCTTGACATTGGGGGGATTTTGAAATGTTTGGGGGGACAAGGTCTGAGTCTCCACACTTGGGGGAGGGGATTTCCATCCCCCAGCCAACATAAAAAATTTTGGGGAGGGGAATTTTAAAACTTCGGGGGATCCCCCCCAGAGAAGGCCTAGAATAAACACTGCATCAAATAAAACGGACAGGCCCTAAACCTTTGAAGACATGTTATTTAAACCTAAGAAAGAAGAGAGTGATGCTATTGGATCCCTAAAGCGTTGCTAAGATTGATTCTCTAAAGAATCTTGTCCCAAAGAAATTTTGGAATGAATTTTATTAAACAATGATGCTTTGTAATTATTTGAGTATATTTGTTGATCAAATCTAAGATTCAAATGCATAAAATCAGTTGCTTAACATTGAAACCAGGCACGCCCGAAGTGTGGGTGCAGGGGGTGCAGCTGCACCCCCTGGAAAAATTCAGGGGATGCAATGCACCCCCTCTGCACTCCCTGAATCCTGAAAAACAGGGGTGCAGAGTGTACAGACGAACTTTTTTGCTTGTCAAGCTATTTTGAAGGTAAATTCTAGCATTGAAGACCTTTTTTTGCTTGTCAAGGATTTGAAAGAGAAAATTTCACTTCGAAAAAATCTGCACCCCCTGACCAAAATTCGTTCCGGCGGGCCTGAATGAAACTGTAAAAAAGTTTGTATAACTGACTACAGTCAAAGCTGAAGTTAACCTCCGTGAAGCGACTACTGAAATAATGACATTATAATGACGTTATAGGCGTAGATGTCATCTGTACGTACAATCTTTAACAGCTGACGATATGAGAACATTATTATTGCTGTATTGTACAACCGAGTATATTAGATAAATTTTATCAATCTGATAACACTACAGAATCTTTAGGGGCTGTCCATTAATTATGTCAACAATTTTTGGGCAATTTTTGACCCCCTCCCCTTGTCAACAACTGTCAACTTTCACTTACCCCCCTATAATTATGTCAAAAACTCTTGACCCCCCCAGATCAAAGACAGATCCCAATAACAAGGTTATTATTTTCTGTGTTAATTACCATTTTTTCCCTTTTTTGCTCATTGAGTGTCAAAATATGGTCGTGATGACCTTTTTGATATGCTGTTTTCCATTGTAATAAGTAGCGTTCCATGAAATTTCCTATTTTTTCATTATTTGTAAAAAGTGAAATTGTTGACGTCAACTTCTCTTGACCCCCTCCCCTGTCAACAACTGTCAAACTTTTTAAAAATCCCTCCCCCTAAATTGTTGACGTAATTAATGGACAGCCCCTTAGCTGTCGCCATATACCATTATGGCGAGCCATTGAAACAAGCAGCAACAGTCATTAACGTCGCCACGGGGGGGGAATGGGGCAAATGGTCCCCAACCTGACCCCAGACCGCCTATCAGATTCGCGCAAATCCGGTGAGAAAGTTTTTTTGTGGGGTGGGGTAAGGAATCTGACACGCCAGCCCCCTTTTGACCCCCCAACCCAAAATTCCTGGCGACGCCACTGGCAACAATTAGACGCTTCCCCCAAAAAAAGTCAATCAAAAAAGATACAAAGTTACAAACATATGCTAATTGTTCTGCAGCAGAGTTAGGCAGAGAGATGAGCAGGCTGGCTACGCTAAGTATTCGTAGAGTGGCTCTCTTTCTCTGGTCAATAATCGATTCAAGCATCTTTCAAATTCTCATAATACCACGAATTCTCTAAATACTGATAGGCCTAGCATCAGTATTGACCCAAGACATGCTGCATTCCAAATATCGCCTTTCTACCATCTGTAGAAAGGATAGCAAACTGGTTATTGCACTTCAAAACACTGAACAACAATGCTGGATTAAAGCTTTGACCAGGGTTTGAGTTGCCGGGGGGGGAAGGGGGTTGGGGAGTTGAACCCCCACAGCTAACTTTGAAACCCTCCCAAAAATCGAATATCTGGTACATGCAGTTTTTGTCATGCATTGAATTTCAGTCCTCAACTCCCCCCCGCCCCCCCAGCTCAAATTTCACAACTCCAACACTGGCTTTGACAGAAAACACTACCAAACTCAGTGCAAACAATCGCTCTGCATAATGCAGGGAAAAAACCGATTCCATCAAAGATCAAAAATGGAGCGACACGTTGTGGAAATTCAGTGAAATTCCCGAATAGGTTTTAAATTTAAATTACAGTTGTCGAATATTCCGAGAGGACGACTGAACGCGGACCATTAAGCAGTCATGTCCGCGCAACGTCTCCGTTCAGTAGCTGGAGCCGTCGTTGTCGAGATCTCGACATGAAGTCGCATTCGACGGACGTGGAATATGAAGAAGACAAGGCAGCAATTCACGCATGACGGTGTGGTGGGTGACCAACGAACCGAGGCTCGGCCACTCTTTCTCTAAGCCCTACACACCAAAAGAGAGCTCACAGATGAATGACACAGTTACGGATGAAAGCAATGTTTCACTGCTAAACTTGTTAGGCATTTTCAGCCGACATGACTGGGTCACACACGTCTAGATGTCAAAGCCTTCGACGTACCTTTATCTTAAATGAACCCTTTGCCGTTTGTGTGATGAGATAATGCGATATTCCACTTGGATTATCGTAGCGTGGAACTTTAACCGATAGCGCAAAACAACCAGGGTGCGTTGTACTGTCACGTATGACGAATGACCCAATGTCCTGCTGTGACAGGACCTCTAGTGCCGTCTCTCTGAACAAACACCAAACACAACAGGTTATTTATGATTACAACTCTACAGTGGCGTAGCCAGGATTTCCGGAAGGAGGGTTTTTGAAGAAAATTTCGTCGATAACTGCCAAGAGGGGTTTTCACCCCCAAAATCGCCTCAAAAAATAAAAATTGCATGGGAATACATAAAAGAAATTCTTTTTCGCCGTCCAAGGGGGGTTAACCCCCCAAAACCCCCGTGGCTATGCCACTGCAACTCTATGCAAAGTTATCACAATGATAAACCACTCTATTAATTGTTACTATACATCTAAAATCATTTATCTAGCTCCTGATTTTAACTAAATTAATCTTACTGCTTTTACAAAATGCATGATCTCATCTCATGTCATGTAACTGCCAAATTAATACCCCACTGGTAAGATTTTCCGTCAAATGAAATAGTTAATTCTTTGGCAATGAAATTAATTTCAAGAATCTATTAGACTGTAGCAGGTTCTTGAATGTAGCATTAACTGGGATTGACTGTACAGTTATAAAGTAAGAAAACCAGCAATGACTGATAAATGCTAAAAGCAGTCCAAAAGCCGATTGGGATCCGACCTTGGAAGCCGTGGCTGATACCAAGTGGACTCATGCAACTCATCAAGAAGAGTTCCCTGTGATGACGTCATCTTTCGCAATGAGTCATGTCTTCAAAAACAATCAACTCTAGAGCTGTAATGCAATCTAATGGATTCCCTAATGTAATGATCGACCGACGTCAAACGAATGATGCACTAACAGACTAATAGACTACTAATAGACTAACAGACTAATAGACTACTAATAGACTAACAGACTAATAGACTACTAATAGACTAACAGACTAATAGACAACTAATAGACTAACAGACTAATAGACAACTAATAGACTAACAGACTAATAGACAACTAATAGACTAACAGACTAATAGACTACTAATAGACTACTAACAGACTAATAGACTACTAACAGACTAATAGACAACTAATAGACTAACAGACTAATAGACTACTAATAGACTAACAGACTAATAGACAACTAATAGACTACTAACAGACTAATAGACTACTAATAGACTAACAGACTAATAGACAACTAATAGACTACTAACAGACTAATAGACTACTAACAGACTAATAGACTACTAACAGACTAACAGACTAATAGACTACTAACAGACTAATAGACTACTAACAGACTAATAGACTACTAACAGACTAACAGACTAATAGACTACTAACAGACTAATAGACTACTAACAGACTAATAGACTACTAACAGACTAACAGGCCCAGAGTGAAGCTCTGTCCTCATCTGAACTCCTTTCTGCAACTTTATCACAAATACATGTAACATCAAAGAGGCCACCCACAGATTCCGGTTGGGAACGGTGATTACATAATTTGCCTTTGGCTGGCTATGACCCTACTATCACCTGGCAAGACCTCAGGCAGTTATTCCCAGCAGGATGTTGATTATGCTATTGATCAGCCTATTGATCTGATATGCCATTCCAAACAGCTGCAAGCATACACCTGTATCTGCCTCCGACAGAATACCTCTGTAGTAGGCTTAATTTTCATTAATTAAATGCAGAAACTGAAAAGCTGACACACAGTCTATGCAGACTCAGTTACATCCAAACATATTGAAATGACATTGGGAAACACGAAGCACTTAAGGTAGATTGCTGAGTCACCTGATCGGAGTGGGAGGTCCCTGGTATATGTCCTTTGCATCGGTCGTCTCCCGGATGCTGTCTCTGCTGGTCGATTTCCCGCCAACTTCGTCGTTCTGATACTTACCAGAGAGAGGCCGGGCGGCGGTGGTGCGACCCTCGGGGATGCCGGTGGGGGACGCAGTCGGCGCCTCTGGACCCCCCTCGGTGCCGTTCGGGCGACCGGACATTTTGGTCAACCTCTCTGCCGTCAACTCGTCCTCAACGTCACTCAACGACATTTCCTCAACCATGTGACGACAGATTTGAAATTCCAGCTGAAATGGCAAAACAACGACAACTGAACAGAATGCGATCATGTGACCAATAAGCTTATCAATAGAATAGAATAGAACAGAATAGATCATTTCATTCATTTGGCTTAATTCGGAGGAAACGAAACTGAATAGGAGGAGGAGGAGGAGGAGGAGGAGGAGAAGGAGATCGACAAAGCAACTAAACAGTCATCATGGATGAGGTGAAGAGGACAGAAGCAGCCATTTCTCATCAGAACCAGCTCAATAACAATGTCTATATTGGATTACAGTTAATTAGCGTCGCCACGGGGGGGGGCGGCAAATGGGGGAAACTGCCCCCCACCTGCCCCAGACCACCTACCAGATTCGCGCAAATCCGGTGAGAAAGTTTTCTGTGGAGGGGGGTGAGGGGTGGGTAAGGAATCTGACACGCTAGCCCCTTTTGCCCCCCCACCAAAAATTCCTGGCGACGCCACTGTTACAGTTAATGCTACTGCATGAATAACTATACAAAAACAAAATAACATCAGATCAGGAATTCACAATGCAACATAAACATATCGGCAATAATCTAGATACAGTCAAACTCAATTAATAATCCTTGAATTGGAAAATTCTGATCAGTATAAGCTCCCTCAATATGATTCAGACCTGTAAAAACTCCATTCCACCCTTCAATTGATGTCAACTGTCAACTGAACTCAGGGCTATGCATACCTTGCATAGCTATGCTCAGAATAACTGTTACCCAGCTCTAAAAGTCATCTGCTCACATAACCATCATGTCATACAGAAGAGGCCAAGAGAGAGGACAGAGGATAAGTAGGAGGATGAGGATGAGGAGGAGGAGGATAGATGGATGGGTGGTCGTAGAAGACTCCTGAACATTTTGGCATCCTCATCTATCCTTATAGAAAGAGGGAGGAAATGGCAACTTTAAGAGGTCAGAGGACATATTCTCTTCCATCCTCTTATAGTCCAATAAAAGTCTTCGATCAAACCCGGACTAAAGGATTCATACAAACACTAATAACATCTATGATGACAATTCCTGAGATCTGCTAAAGAAATGGACTTCAAATCTTAAGAAGAAAACTAAAACTAAATGACGAAATCAAGAACTTGCAATACAACATGTCTGACGTCATCATTGAGCCAAATTCACCACAACCACATTACTCAACAAATCAGTATGACTGGATATATGAATAAGCAAATAATAACGAAGTGTTCTAAAAATAACAAACGGTTCACATGAACAAGTGAACAACTGAATGAGAAAGCACTCTTACCTCAAATGGAAGTGTCCTTCCCCTTCCCCCTCTCTCCCCTTCCAAATTATACATAGTAAAATGCTTGCAAAAGTGCCTCTGGACTTCATTCAAGTTGGTCAAATTCCATGAAAGGCCGTTTATATCATAATTCTAAGAGAATTAGGAAAGGCAGAAGAGGCCAGCAAACACACTAAATAAGCCAAAACACAGGCTTGTTAGTGCTTGACCTTGTGCTTGGCCTTGCACTGTGCTTAAGTACCAAAAAGCAAGTGCTTGTGCTTGGCCTTGGACTATGAGTGCGTGGCCTTGTGCATTAGGTGCTTGGCCTTGAGGATCGAGGCCTGCAACTACAACGTTTAATAACAAAGTTACCAGTTTTGCAAATTACAGCATTAGTGCATGTATTAGTTATATGCAGAGGCCAGAGAGTAAATAAGTAAAAGTCTTTGGGTCAATATTACTGCAGTCTGGATCAGGCTTCAGTTTTAAGATTTGGTCTGACGATGTTAGTTGAAAGATGCGGTAATGTTGAACCTAAGCGAAAAGGTTGTTTATTTGAACATGTACTTGTGCTTGCTTGTAGTTGTGTTTGAATGTAAAGTGCTTGTGCTTGGCTTTGGCCTTGGACTATGAGTGCTTGGCCTTGTGCCTTAGGTGCTTGGCCTTGTGCCTTGGGTGCTTGGCCTTGTGCTTGGCCTTGCGCCTTAGGTGCTTGGCCTTGTGCCTTAGGTGCTTGGCCTTGTGCCTTAGGTGCTTGGCCTTGTGCCTTAGGTGCTTGGCCTTGTGCCTTAGGTGCTTGGCCTTGTGCCTTAGGTGCTTGGCCTTGTGCCTTAGGTGCTTGGCCTTGTGCTTGGCCTTGTACCTTAGGTGCTTGGCCTTCTGCTTGGCCTTGTGCCTAGGTGCTTGGCCTAGTGCCTTAGGTGCTTGTTAACAAGTCTGCCAAAACATAGTATCAGCTGACAACATTCAAAGCTCAGGTATGCTCAGTTCAGCCAAACGGAACAGCAGAGAACCAAAGAGAACACAAACTAACAGAACTTACAGACGGAATGGATGGATGGATGGATGGATGGATAAAACCAGAGTAAGGAGGCAAATGAAATATCAATGGAGAGGCTTAGAATAGAATCAATGAAACATAAAGAAAGAATAAATGAATGAATGGTAGAAGGACAAATAGCAGTGGATTAGAATAACAATAAAATGCAGAAGAGAGCGAATGAATAGAAAATGGAATTCAGATAAATAAAAACACTAATGGAAGTCTTGACAAATGATGAAATTATGGAGTGCCGTGGTCATCGTAAATGCCAGTCTGATCTCACCCAGAGCTCAACTAAAGAAAGAAATGGAAGACATGAAGAAGACAAACAGTCATTCCGTAAAAACTTCCTCTTGAAAAAGTCAAAGCAGTTGCTGTTTATCAAATGCTGATTAACTGCTACTTCTTTTGGTCACTAGTCTTCAACATGGGCCTCCATTTGCTTTTTCACAGCACTCTTCAAAGATGATCTGCGTTTCCTGGCAGCAATCAATAGCTAATCAATATCACTATTTGATGCTGTGCAGAGACAACCCTGACTGGATCATTTCACTACACAATGGAAGCATTTTATCATTTCTGTCAACTCAGATTAACATGGAAAAAAGAATTCTGGCATATCTACTGCACGCCATGTGCAATTGGCACTCAATAAACGCCATTCACTTTTGAGCATCAATTCAAATGGTCATTCAGACATCCGTTCATCCACTGACTAACTCATTCATTCATTCAGTCATTTATACATGCACATGCACACATACAAGGCATCATCAATCAGTGGCGGTTCTAGGATTTGGCAAGTGGGGGGACCGTTGGAGTGGCAACTTCTAATCATGGGGGGCCAACCATTTGTTGTTTAATGTATGTAGCATTAAGTATAGGGTCCCAGCTGGGAGGGCCACGGGGGGGCAGGCACTCAATAGGGGGCACGGGCCCCCCTGCCCCCCCGGTGGAGCCGCCACTGTCATCAATGAAGAACTAATCAAATTCAAACGAATGTCATTGCCATTAGAAGCGTATCCAACAGGATTCTGTCAGTGTTTAATCTAGACTCCTGGACTCCAGGGGGGGAACTGAAAAAGCCGGGGGGAGGGAGAAACTGACAAAGCCGGGGGCCGGGGGGGGAATTCTGCTAGGGGCCGCTGTTAGTCCATGTAGTATTCCAAAATTTCCGGGGGATTTTGAAATTTCCGGAGGGGAAAGGGCAATTTTCCCCCCGGAAACGGCCTAGATTAAACACTGGATTCTGTCATGACTCAGACAACGGCAAATCAAAGTAACAGAACACACACACATGAAGATGATACCTCTGATCCGGTTGCATCCATTTTCGGGATTTCAGAGCAACACGAAACAGGACAGAGGTATCCCTCCTCCACCAAGTCATCCGCACATCCGTGGATTGCAGAATTCGACCGATTAGAGAGGAACAACTCACTGTCCCCCTCTGAGTCAACAAGTGCTGCACTGGGTCTTTGCTGATTTCGAGTGTCCTGGACAGAACTGGAAACGACGGTCACTGGAGGTGATCCTCCTCGAGAACTGTCCTTAGGTGGAAGGCAGGCCTGAGGAGCTGTATCGTTGACTATCTTCTTAGCCTATGATTGACAAGATTCTACTTTAAAACAGAAATTCATTTTATCTGCATGCAATTCCTATACATTGTATACAGGCAAAGGAACCACAACATGGTAAGTGGTCTTATAAAATAGTAAATAATGAATTTGCAAGAAAACAATACACAACCTCTGCACATCAAAGACATTTCAACAGATTCAAAATCAAGATTTTTTCTAAAACAAACAGCGGTGTAGCCAGGATTTCCGGAAGGGGGGCTTTGAAAAAAAAATCGTTGATAACCGCCAAGGGGGGTTTTCACCCCAAAAATCGCCTCAAAAAATGAAAATTGCATGGGAATACCGCTTAATTGCATAACCCGCATAATCGCATAACAACATAATAACCCGAGCCAGTGTTTTGTGTATCAGATGTCCCGGTTATTCGCATAGCCCTGTTAATCGCATAAGCAAGGCTCGCACGGCACCTAATGCAATTAAGCGGGTTTCACTGTACATCCAAAAAAAATTTGTTCTGCCGCCCAAGGGGGGGTTTTAACCCCCAACCCCCTCCCCCCGTGGCTACGCCACTGAAAACAAACACTATACAGCTGTATATGGAAAGCTCAGAGATTTGATTAACTGTGAGGTCGTCACCCAAATGATGTGTTCTTTCGACTGACAGATCTGCTCGTCTCGCTGGCGCCGTCGTTGATCTACGAGGAATGGCGCCTGACTCAGCAGCAGGGCGTCATCCCGTCTGTGACTGAATTCTCTCGATCCCTCGTTCTGTGAATCCATCGGATAACCAATCAGCTCATGAAAAGTAGGATGACCCATCACTTGGGACTGTCTCTGGCATGCATAGGCTACGCCAAAGGCTCCGGCCACAACGGAGTTGACCTCTTCCGCCTGAAAAAGAAAGCAGGTCACCTTTGAAACGTCAAACGTTCGCCAACAAAATCAAGCGGCAAAGAGGCAACTTCCTACGCGTTGCAAAGCATTAGCTGCTTACACCGTAACATCAAATTATCGACAAATCGACAAATAAATCGACATATAAATCTACAAATCGGAGCACACGCCTGCGGCCTGACGACACAAGGAAGCTCGTCTCCCACAGGACTTCCACCAAAATGGGAGACAGGTCGTTTAGGATCGCAGGACCAAACGTGTGGAACTCTCTTCCTCCAGACCTTCGTGATGCGTCTCCATCCCGTGCTGTCCATCTATCTCAGCTAAAGACATATATGTTTGAGACTTTTATTTGACTGCAGCGGCACTTTGGTGCCACGAAGGGCCTAGAAGTTTATTTATCTAATCTAATCTAAATGAACTTCTGTCCCCTTCAAAAGACCATTGTTATCTTCTCACCTCCTGAGGGCTTCTTGTGATGAAGACATGGCAGTGCTGGAAGTTCGTGTGGGCCTTTGGTTCACGGGCCAGAAACGAAAACTGACAGAATTCGGGATGACAAGTGGCGTACGATATTCGCTTCAACGCATGCGCCATCAAAATACTCTGCAAAGCAGATGGACAATGCAACTCAACTGGACTTCTAACACAGAACCAATAACAACATTCCTTAGAAGAGTATCATCAGATCTGTTGTTATAATTTCCAATAGGATAGAAACTGTATTCAAATAGATGCAAAACCTCCCTGAATAGAAAAAGTGCCAGAGTACAGTGGATCCCACTTAATCGCATACCGTTTAATTGCATAACCCGCATAATCGCATAACAACATAAAAACCCGAACCAGTGTTTTGTGCGTACAATTAACTATCAGACGTCGCATAGCCCAGTTAATCGTATAATAAAGGTTTGCACGGCAATTAAGCGGGTTTCACTGAATAATAGAACCAATGCGTATAGAAACATCCAAAATATTATTCGAATTTCAAAGGTAGGGGTGTCTTTACCCTAAGCAGATCAAAGTGTGTGACCGATGCTTACTTCTCCTCCGGTGTGTGAACAGACCTTGATGCCTGACAGTGAAATTGCCAAAAGCACTGGTTGTGACTTCCGTACATTCTAAATCAACAATGCATTAGTTCTACTGGCAGCAAATGATCATTGGCCACAGTGGCCCTGGGCCAGTGATCAGCCCCCCGCCCCCCCCCATTCCTCAAAAACATAGCAAGGAACCTTTTTGTTTGTCTATAGGCATAATTTTAAAATGGTATCACTGGGGTTAGGTATTCATCCCCCATTAAAAAAATTCCTGGTAATGTTATTTGCAACAACTGCACTATGATTAGCATTACATCTATGCATTATAAAAATATTAAAGCTTTTACTCATTCTATTTAAAAAATATCATATGACAAATCAATGTTTCAGTTGTTTTATTTAATCAAAAGATCCATAAATTTAGATCTGCTACAAAAGATAAAATGTGGATATGGAGAAAAATGGAGATCAGCTGGACAGAACATAAGACAAATGAGGAAGTGCTGAAACAGGTGGAGGAAAAGAAAGAGATGATCAACACAATAAGAGAAAGACAAAAGCCCTGGATGGGACATATAATGAGAGGAGACTCACTCCTAAGGGAAATAATAAAAGGACAACTAGAGGGGGAAAAGACCAAAGGAAGACCACGAGAGATGCTACTTGACTGGATGATGGAAAAGGACTATAAAGACTTAAAGGAGAAAGCTATGAACAGGAATGAATGGCGAAATTGGAATACAAAACCTGCCTAAGGGCAGAATACTGCGAGGAACAAAAGATAAATTCCTCAAATTCAAAGCAGATTTCTAAGAGCTGTAAATAGCTGATCAGAGTCGATATTAAACTAAAGAAACAAAAACAACACAGTAGAATGTTCAGCTCCAACAAGAACCAGAAGCATCAGGATTGTTTCCTTTAAACATGATAATGGCATAAAGGAGATGGATTCCAAGCGGGGCCAAGAGAATAAGCAAAGAACCGATCATTAGAATAGGCAAGAGATGCAAATAGGGGGAGGGAGGGAAGGAAAGCGTTTGGAAGGGCACTGGGCCGATTGGCCGATGATGATAAGCTAAGATGTCCAGCAATAAAGTACACAAGAGCACCCAATCAGTGAGAGTCAAGAGAAAGATAACACCCCCCCCCGATGAAGACAACAGCCAAAAAGCAGTAAAAGCAGACATCCCTAAGACCAAAGGCCTTCCTCTGATCAGTTCTCTCAATGCACAGACAGGAAAAGTCCAAACAGATATACAGACAATCTGATCATATATAGGATATATACACATAACAATAACTGACCCTATTACAGACAGTACTTTTAGCCAAGCTTTGTTTTGCCTAGATGTCAAATACAGCAGAATATGCAAACATTGAGCAACGCAATCAGGTTTATACCACTCAATGCCTCAAGAAAACAACTGAAAACCGCCAATACACAGGTAAACAGACATGCTATAACCAATACCACCTGTCAAATATACCATTCTATGCAAACTGACTACAGCATACGGCTCCATTTTAAAGAAGCACCTAAGGGTGGAAGCAGAAGATGCCTTATAATCCAGGTGTTCTCACTGGCACACAGCTGGAAATGATAGTGGTAAAGGAAGGATGAATGTCATACCTTCATCTCCAGAAGCATTCTTCTGACACATTCCATGCGCTCATCCTGATTCTCACCAACCACCGGAAACGAACCAACATACTAACACAGCAGCACACACAAAGTCAATGCATCCATCATCAACTGCACATCAAGGCACATCAAGACAGGAAAGCATTTACAGTCAATTAGGACCAAATGACGGTCAACAGTTGTCCACCACCACCACCACCACCATCATCATCATCATCATCATCAGCAGCAGCAGCAGCAGCAGCAGCAGCAACATGAAAAACTGCCCCCCACTGACATAAACCCCAGATGGCAAAATAACTAATTCCATCAATTTCCTTTTAACCCCTGAACTGGGCAACTATTTGTAACTCAATGTAAAATGGACAAGCGTTACTCGGGGCACCCAGTTAAGGGGTTAAAGAAGGCAGTTCTTTTGTCTGCTCCCACCAAACAGTAAAAGGTGGATGAAAGAGAAGGAGGAGAGAGAGGAATGGAGAGAAAACATTTAATCAACAATAACCGCTTATCTCAATTCCGGGTTTTATGACCATTGACCAATCAACCGTAAACATTTAACCACAAGGCTTTCTTGGCTGTTCTGTCTGTCTGTCTGTCTGTCTAACTGGATAGCTCTTTTGATAGAGTGTCAGCATTGATTCAGATGAGTGGAGAATCTGGGTTTGATACCAAAGACAGAGATTATCTCTCTTAATAAAGTGTAAAACGAACACTAAGCCTGTTTAGTGCTCTAGGCTGATGATTCCTACATCACTTGCACTTTGTTCGTATGTCCACATATGTTCACGTGTCTGTCTTTCCGTTATTCCTTCTTCTTTTCTATTGCCATCACCTTACCTCTTACTTACTTACTTACTTACTTACTTACTTACTTACTATCACTCTTTAAATTATCACTGTGGTTCTCCTTCCTATTCATAATTATCTTTCTCTCTCCTACTACCTTCTTCTCTGCTTGATCTCAGGGGCTTATCGACGGGGGGGGGCGGTATATCGGTATATATACCCCCATCAGTCTACCTTAAAGTTTTTTGTGTGATTTAGATGTGGTTATATGTGGTTTATATGGTTTATAGTTCAGATTTATACCCACCCAAAATATTTATACCCTTCCAAATCAAATTCCTGGCTACTCCCCTACTTGATCTGCCATTATCTTCTCTATCTCTAACTTGTGTTCTCATTTTCACTTCTACACCTGACCCGGTAACTGAAGGAACAAAAAAATAGCGATCCTGTTGACAAAAACAGAAATGACACATCAAAGACCATAGAGGACATTTGAATCAATCAGCCTCAGCTACTGAAAGTCAATGCCCAGGCCTGAGGAGAGGGGGGTGCAGCCGGTACATTGTACGGGGGCCCATGGAGTTTTCAGGGGCCCAGATCCGGTGACAATAACGTTTTTTTGTTTTGTTGTTTTTTGCTTGTCAGGATGTTTTTTGAAAGAATTGACAACATTTTTTGCTTGTCAGGCTGTTTTTGGAGAGTTGATAACGTTTTTTTCTTGCCAGGTTTTTCGGAGACTTGATAAATTTTTCTTAAAGGCCCGCAAATTTTTTTGTTCCGGGCCCTGGAATTTCTCTCGGCGGCCGTGTCAATGCCCATGTTAAACCACCATTTCTTAGAAACTATTACCACCAATGCTAAAATTAAGGAGTATAATAAACAAATGAAAATAACAAATAGATCAATCAATCAATCAATCAAATAAGTTTATTTCTCAACATCCTGTTGAATACAAGTCAAGAAAAGAAAAAGCTTAACTAGACAAGGAGTAAAAAATTCACATTATACAATCGACTGAAAGTGTGACAGAAATGTCTTTTCTTCTCTTCTACTGTCTCTAAAAATAAGTAATAAGAAAAAAGACTGCTAAATAAAACCAAATCTAAAAAAGAGTGAATGCAATGGAATTGTCAATTCCCATTTCCACTCAACAAGTGCAGCATTGTGAAAGTGACAACGGAGAGAAAAAGAAGGACAATTTATGCTTTCAAATGTAACTTAGGGTGAAATTAGAAGCAGACAACAGACCTCTGCTCTGGAGATGCTCTCCCACTCGCTCTGCTCGCTCCAGATCTCCCTCGGCGGCTGAACCCGAATCAGACGCTGAGTCAGCAAATTCATCGTTCCACTCCCCCCGGGGCGAAATCCAAACACTTTTCACATCCTCTGCTTCATTCCATCGTTCATTTCCATCTTCACAAATAAACAGATCGCCCGATTAAAAAAAAAGAAAACCGAAGTCCCAGAAACAAAAGATGAGCGCCTCTGCGCCACAAGAGAACTCCTCAAAACAATGATTGCACTTTGTACGACAACTAATTGACGGCCGCAAAGTTCCCAACGACCGCAAATCAATTCAAGAACAATCCCAAATCAGAGACAGGGCTCTTCTCCGACGGAGCCAAACGTCCCATCTGCAACGGCGGCGGCGGCGGCATGCCTTTCCAATTGCGCCAAATGAAGCGCTGTCTTCGGCGGCGGCCGCCTTAGCCCCTGGCGACGCCCTCGTTCCGATGGCATCTCGAGATAATTACTGTCGTGTAATCCGAACGCAAAACACTTTCAAGGCAAAGCCTCTTGTCTCCGTCTCTTCCCATCTTCAGCGCCGACGACCATCGTAGCCCCGGTGCTGCTCGCCCGCCCGCCCGCCAGCCCGCCCAACGGCCCCGGGCGGCGCCAGCGCCTGCTCCTTAGACTACCGGCCGAAAGAGAGAGAGAGAGAGAGAGAGAGAGAGAGAGAGAGAGAGAGACAGAGACAGAGACAGAGAGACAGAGACAGAGACACAGAGAGACAGAGAGACAGACAGACAGAGACAGAGACAGAGAGAGACAGAGATAGACAGAGACAGAGAGACAGAGATAGACAGACAGTTAGACAAACAGAGATAGACAGAGATAGATATAGACAGAGATAGACAGACAGAGAGATCGATAAGAGGCAAAGAAGCATTGACCGCGATCGGTCGAGTGAAAACAGAAGACCATTGTAAGGCCAAAGGTCTCTTCAATTGATGCCTTTGGAATAATCTGCACTCAATGACCCCCTGAATGAAAAGCAATCAGAGGATAGCAATAAGACAAGAATCACATAAATTCAGCAAAAAATCCCAATATGGTTATGGTTATGGTTCTGGACAACTTCTATAGCGCCGTAGCATGGCGAAGGCCAAAGTCAAAGGCGCTGTCAACAACGCTGACAAATCGACATGGAACGGAAGATTGTTTGTCTTGAGGGAAAGTCCGCTCAGATGGCACAAAAGAGTTCGCTGCCGTGTTGAAATCGGGCAGTGAACCCTTCAGAAGGCGGTCTTCCGCAAGAAGACGTTCCGTCAAGAGTCAGCCGCAGAAAGGATGTTGAAGGACCCCTGATGCTGGGAAAAATTCTCCGCAAAATCAGGCGGCGAATCGGAGGGCGGTCATCTGCGATAATCCATCAAGGGAACCACTGAAGATGGAAATTCCGCAAAAACAGTCTTTGCCCTTTATGGCCTGTAGGCTCCGCATGACTGGTGGCTCAAAATGGCGGTCCAACCACGCCCGACACTCGTGAATCCGGCGTTCGGCATTCTCCCGCGAAAGAAATCTCCGCCAAGAACGGGCGACATTCGAAGCTGGCGCTAACAATATATTTGGAAGCATTCTCTAAATTCCATGCACTCCATTCTCCCTCTCACTCCAACCTAAATACATAATTAACAAGACAATACTTTTAAGAAATCAATAAACAGATCAAAATATTATAAATGACAAATACATATATAAGTAAAAGCCAAAATGACATCACAATTATGACAATAGAATTTGTAGTAGCACAATTCCGATCCTAGCACATTGTGCTGCAGCCTTGGGCAAATTCTTCACCCCTGACTTACACCAGTCGTTCTCAAACTCTTTAGGATTTCTTGCATGGCGGTCCCTTGGAAATTTTGTCGATGATTTGCAGACCTTATAAAATTTTAACCTTAAATTAACTGTAATTAACACATTTTGCCAATCAATTATTTAATCAGATAATTGCAAATCTCAGTCATCAAATTTAAACTCAGATGGAATCAGCAGTGCTCCAAACCCTTTTGTAGCAGTGCTCCAAACCCTTTTGTAGCAGTGCTCCAAACCCTTTTGTAGCAGTGCTCCAAACCCTTTTGTAGCAGTGCTCCAAACCCTTTTGTAGCAGTGCAACAAAACGTTTTGATCTTAACCTCTCTCGATCTTTCCTGCTCTCTTGACCGAAGCTCTGTTCAAATTCCATTTTTGATCACAGACAACTTAAGCAAAACTCAGGGGCGGCGCTGAGGGGGTGGGTCCGCGGGTCCAGACCCACCCAGCTTCGGGCAGGGGCACCCAAGCAAATTGTGCAAATCTGTAGAGATTTTGTTTGGGGTAGGGGTAGTCTGAGCCGGGTCCTTGTTGTGTTCAGTGGGATCATATTACGAAATTACATTAGACCCACCCAGCCAAAAAAAAAACCAGCGCCACCCCTGCCAAAACTTTCAGGCTTTTCTTCATCCAAGAACCTGTCCCAAGTTTCAATCTTCTTGTCTAATCTTCTTCTCACTATTTCCACAAGCATTTAATTGAGGAGAGGATAAAACCAGCAATGACATGATCATTTCTTCCAGTGAACCTATTATCCAATTCACTCAACCATCAACATCCCAGTCACATCCACAACAGAGGCTTCTTTAGCAATTAGGGACACTCGCTTATGGAATCTAAAGCCAACACAGTTCACCTGATGCTGATGACCACCGTCCAGCCATTGGAAAGGGCCCATCCATATATTACATATGCAAAAAGGCATATTTTCAGAGGCGGATTTACCACGGTACCGGGTGGTGCATCGGTACCGGGCCTCCCTTCAAAATACAAATTTAGGGGTCTCCCTTTTCTAATATGGTAATAATTTTTTTAAGACTTTTACTTATTAGTTTCTTTAAAGTAATTTATTTTTGGAGATATACATGAATGTTGTATCGTTAGACGTTAGTAGTGTTTGGACATGGATTAGTAATAATTTATTATTGAAATGCAATTTAATGCATGCTCCATGAGTCTATGCTAAGAAAGCTTATATCTCATATACTCCGGTTTAGCTGACCTCAATTAATGGTATGGCTCATAATGGCTGGACTCTGACCGAGTGACCGGCGGCGGTTGCACCGGGTCACCGGCGGTCGTAGACGCCCGGCCTCTTGCATCGTTATGCAGATTAGGGGTACTGCATGACTCAACCTGAGTGCCTGTACAGTGGGCCTCCACGGTCAATTCTTACCACGGTACCACCGGTCAAGAAGCGCGGGAAATGGGAGGAGTATGTGTATTTGTATGCCTCCGTACCTTTGGAATGGCAATGCATAGTTGCATACAGACTAACGCCATCACTCATTTGTCTTACCGTAAAATGCGTGACGGTGACCATTTTGGCAAACGATTACAAATCTTAGTTATACTTAGTGCTTTTTTTCTAGAAAAAAGGTACCGGAACTCATCTTCATGTATGATTAAATTCATAAGAAATAAGTTCAAATAACACTTAAATAAATTAAATCAATTTATACGTCATAACACGTGGATTATAGCACATTGATATCTAACAGATCATAGACTATCATCCTTAGCCATACTGAACATTGAAAATGAACTCGTGAAGACAATCGACTTTGCACAGCTAGTGGAGGCCTTTGCTACAACAAAAAGTCGTCGGCTACATGTTGAGACAATTTAGACTAATTACCACTTACGGTGAGTTACCAGTGAACTACTAATATTATAAACAGACGACAAGTCGACCGTGCCCCAGTTCTTGTGCACTGACTGCACGACTGCAAATTCAATGCAAGTTTATTTGAGTTGAAGTTCATGTCATTTAATTGTTTCATTTTTCAATTACCTTTGTTTTATTTTTACTTCTTTAAGTGACCACGATGGCGTCGGGGGCCTCCATGGAAATATTTGCACCAGGCCTCCAAAATGTAAATCCGCCTCTGGGCCCATCCATATATTACATATGCAAAAAGGCATATTTTCAACTCCCTTGTTGCAACCTGTACATTTTTGGACCCCCATCCCTATGCGTACGTAAAAATTAGCTTTTCTACCCCTCCCCGGTTGAAGAATAATTCTTTTTGTCATAGCCACGAGACATTTGTCTTACTATGAAATCAGAGTTTTTAATATCGTGCTTTCTAATGTTGATATTTATTAAAGAAATACAATAGAACAGACAGATGTCACACAACTATCGCCCTTAAATAGTACTACAAAGATGCTTGCTTGCAGGATAATATTAATATCTATCCACATCGCGCAATGCTCGCTTCGCTCACTTCGCTCACAGTGCAGGCTCGCTTCGCTCGAGGCAACGAATATTCCAGAACGACCAATCAGAACGCTCACCCAGTCAACCAATCAGAACACTTGAAGGTAACCAATGAGAAAATCACACAGCCAACCAATCAGAACGCTCACACAGCCAAGCAATCAGAATGCTTGAACGCTTGAAGGTAACCAATCAGAATGCTCACACAGCCAACCAATCAGAACGCTTGAAGGTAACAGACATACAGAGGAAGGATTTTAATATTATAGATTTCAAAATCAGTCAGGATTGTTCCATTAGTTCACCCTATATAAATTTGTGTCTGTGAGTATGTACACTTTCAGTCAAGACACCCCCCTTCCCATATGAATCTGTACACAAAATCTCTTAAATCCGCGACCCTTCCTTAGTGCGTACCTAATTTATGGATGATCCAAATGAGACTGATCACCTGACAGCCCTAAAGTATCCATAAATTAAGTCTCTTCAATAACAAAAAGCAGATTCTAATGCAGTAACTAAATCAGCAGTTCTCTAACAGTACTAGATCAGCTCCACTCAGGTCTTCTCTAATCCTACATCAACCATGCACTTCTGAGCATATCAGTGCCACCAGAAAGCAAGATACGTACACAAAATAGTGTAAAATAAAATACTATTAATTGACCACAAGGCTGCTCACAGTCTCTCGAATTCACTATCAGCATCGCTTAATATAACCAGCACATCATCATCTTTTAGATCTGGTCTTAGTACATATCTTTGATTTGGTCTATTCCCTTTAGATTGCTCCCTTGCTTATCTGAATGACTTTCAAGCTTGACTTGGTTCAAATACTAGATTTGGTGTGCCATTGACAGATGCCCTAAGGCTTAGGCATCATGATAGTGGCGCCATAGAAGTCATAGATTGATCGAGCGACTGTTGTGCTGCTGTTTCTAAACTGATAATGACTACTGTGTATCAACCATAGATATGTTCTTCATCACTTAAATGTCTAGTGACTACATTTGATTCACAGAACAGGACTGAACCCGTATTTCAAATTCAATCATCCAATTTAGAGGAAACTAATATCGAAGTATTAAGGCAGAATCTAAGCAAATGAGAATCGAGCATCCTGCGGTTTTTAAACACACAAGAATAAGAAACATATCTTAATCACTTCCCAGGCCTTGTTCCTAGGGTTGCTTGGTCCCTGTCCCCAAAATACCGGACATCAGTGTAGGTGGCAAAAAAATAACCCTAACCCTAATCCTAACCCTAGCCCTAATCCTAACCCTAATCCAACGATTCAAAATTTGAATAGTCCTAGTCTGCATCACTGGTTCACTGCTTCCTCAAAACATTGTAAGTAAGTAAAATGTCTTGAGTTTCTATATTATATATTCTAAGTAAGTAAAGTAAAATCGCTTACATTTACCAGTATATAGCGCTTTGGAAAGCAGCACAACAGTAGTTGCTTATTCTTAGGCGCTCAGCCTCTCTTTAAATAGCTATGGGGAAGGTATATTATCAGCCAGGCAATAGTCAATATCCGAAGGGCAGTGAGGCTAGGCTGTTACAGCTATGGAGGAAATGATTTCAGAATATGTAAGGATTTAAGTTGAGACCTGAAGACCTGAGAAGATAATGCAGGAATTATAGGAAACGAGGATTCAGAATTTATTGTTTGAACATGTCCAAGTTCTACAATCTGCAGACTACACACTACAGTTGAAATAGCTACAACCGAAGTTTAATGTCCAGCCGGGCAAAGTCAAATCCAGAAATCAGATTGTACTAGACCAGCGGTTCTCAACCTTTATAGTGCTGCGACCCTTTCAATTCAATTCCCATGATGTGGCGACCCCCAACCGAAAAATTATTTTCGTTCATAATGTAAACTGTTAAAAAAGAATAATTGAAATGTTCGAAATCATTATTATTCAATTGTCTCTAATGTCTATCCTCGAATAACAATTATAGTAAAATAACTAGTAGGCCTAACTACCAATGAGTAAATTTTTTGCAATAACAATAAAAGAGACAACCCTATATTTCTGAAGGTCTCGGGCGACCCCTGGCAAATCGTCATTCGACCCCCGTGGGGGTCGCGACCCACAGGTTGAGAACCGCTGTACTAGACTGAGAGTTACTTATTTGCTGCAGTTTTGTAGTTTGCAAGAAAATACCGGACACATGCATGTCCAGTATTGCCTCCATTTTTTCACCGGACAAATTACCTAAATACCGGACAGTCCGGTCAAATAACGGACACCTGGCAACCATACTTGTTCCTCACTTGACTTGTACCCAGAGGCAGAGCATCGCAAACAGAATATCCGGTTCGCTTACCAGAGCAACGAAAGTCGAATCGTCGAGACCGACGGACCTGGCCCTAAATGCCTCGTGCTGATGGGTGATCCGTCCGTGGAAGTTGGTCTCGTCGACGGCTGATCGAGTGGCCAGTCTTGTCAGCTGGCGTGCTGCTATTCTTGATGTGCTCCGTATAATCGAAAATGCGCAATTTATATTACATTATATGTCACTCACAGCATCGCAATAATTATTCAAGACCGAATCGCATCGAAAGAGAAGTTAACTAAAGCAGCGCAAAATAAAGTTATTTGGTCGTGAAATTCCGATGCTCCAATATCGCTCAACAGCCCAGTAAACATAGAGTTAAGTGCATCGATATACATTAAGTGTATATAATATAAATTCTATGCCATACACTGAGTCCGAACTCGAAGTCATCGTTTCAAATCTGTTCAAATAGCAGTCTCTTAAGTTTAACCAATAGAAATTAATATACACTGGTAGTATACTATTTATGGCAAAGAGAAAGAAAAATTCAAGCCAATTTGCCACCTAAGTAACAGTAGTATCAACCTCGCATTCGCAACTCATTGCCATCAATAAATAAAGCACGTATCCTGCTACATATTAGACTTGGACCTACAACTAAAGTACGTGGACAACTGATTACGGATTTAAACTAAACTGATACATAATGTGCAGGCGAATGCATGGCGCTAAAATAGCGGTATAGAAATTGTCTTAGTTGTCTACTTAATGTTGACAAAATGTTACAGCGCAGCATTCCATAGCGTCAAAGGTCGTTATTGTTGAGAATAGTGAATGATTTTAAAACTGTATTTAAGCATAAAATTTTTCCATTTCGCTTAAACTGAATGTAATTATTACTGTTTCAACATTGAATATTGAACAATTAAAGCCTAAAATGAGATAATTTGGATCTTAATTTAATTGTTGCATTATCGCTCTCTACTTTCTCTGTAGCCCTCTTAGAAACTGAATTTATATGACAGATAGAGAATTATTAATAGCAAAAATATTCTGTGGCTGAAAATGCAGTTATATTAAATCGTTGGCATCGAGTTTTGTCCGCAAATCGTATTTTAATCGCCGCTTCTGCCTTTTATTTTCATGTACATTTTTCGGTAGATGATGGGACGAGCGCCCCGCCGGCCGCAAGTAGTCTGTAGAAGCCAAATATTGGCCTATGGAGACAGAGGGGCGAAGAGTTTCCGGTCAATTCCCAAAATTTATAATAGCACAATTTTAACATATAATAAACTATAATAATATATACTGTGGATTTTTCACTGCGTTTAGAACAGCGCCCCCAGCCACGTATATATATATATTGTGGATTTGTGGATTTTTCACCACGTTTAGTACAGCATCCCCAACTCGAGTCTGAAAAATTTAATATCTATTGTTGATTTTTGAACACGTGTGAAAGATATAGCGCTACAGAAACTGTTTCTGTGTGTATGGGCCTGTAACCAAGCGTGCACTGATACCGTGGTACTTCAGTTAATTTGTGGACGGACACTCCGGGGCACCTGTCCCAACATCAACCCTTGTTATTATTATTTTTAAAAATTATTATTATTATATTTCGTGTGATTTTTCACGACATGTGCATTGGCTGAATATACATGCTGTTCAATTTTGATCTGTACAGCATGTGACTTGTGATTACCAGCGCATGCCCAAAAGTCTTCCGCCAGGATAGCTTATGTTAATAGAATTATAGTAACTAAATTGTCACTCGACCGGTTCAAGATTATAATTACACTGTATTAGGAACTGATCGTACAAGTGCTGCTAGTACACCTAGCAAATGCAGTAAGTCTGACATGGCATAGATCAAAGTAAGATGCATTTGAATGAGATTTGTCCTTCTCTTGTAGCAGAATGACGAGCGTTTTGTCCGATTATGCAAAGAGAATGGCCAGACTGAGCGCCAGAATATTCACAGAAGTGGCGCGACCGACGAATGAGAAGTCGATGAAGGTCGTCAAACTGTACGCAGCAAAACCGATTGAGAAATCTCCCGAAATCGTTGAATATTACCCACGTCACGTCGAGCTGTCAGCATTGATGAGACGTCTTCAATATTTAGGCTTATACAGGTGAAAAATGGATCACTCACTCACTTTCCGGTCTCGTTCGCACCTTCACAGAAGAATGTTATTGTAGTAGACTTCTCTGAGATTAACATTAGCCATAATTTTCCTTTAGGAGCATATATATATATATATAATTTTTAAAATAGCTCAGTCATAATGGAGTCTGGACAGGAGTGATGAAATAAGCAATTCTTTGCAGGTTCATTACAGCAGTATTCTTCTGCGTGCTTTAGAGTGTATTTGTATAAAAATTTACTTAGCTCTTGGATTGACTAATCAATAATGTCACAATGTGATTGCATTTCTAAAATCAACGGTCTTTGTCCTGCAGCTGTGTCCAGCTATCGACTTCTCCATGACTTCTCCCCCAAAGTTCTCTGACCTTTGCTATTTCTTCCAAGGTCATTCGGTGTCTTCGTCAGTTTTCTGTTGAGATTCAGTCCTGCCATGTGCAGATCCCCTTCCAATCCATCCACTCATTGTCTTTTTGGTCTTTCTTTAGATCTTTTCCCCTCTGGTTTGTAGTTGAAAATTCATTTTGGGTTTCTCATTTCTTCCGTTCTGAGTATGAACATGTGCGCATTGCAAATTCATTACAGATGCAGTGTTCTCTCTCTAACATCTTCATTTGCTTCATGCTAGCTTCCTATCAACTGCACTGAATTTACTAATGTAGGACGGAGCCAACGGTCTTTCATAATTTTTCAAGGTCGGAGGTTTTTATTGTTTGATTGTCTCTAATTTTAGTTGAATTTACATGTTGAAATTCATCATTTTGATTTGCTCTTTTCTTACCAGAGACGAACATTTAGACTTTACTTATGAAATGAAGCGACTTCGAGCGTTGCGCGGCAAAGTGAAGCCGAAGAAAGGAGAGGGAAAGCGTGCGCTGAAGAAGAAATGACTGATACAACTGAAGCACTCAGTTCACATTTCTTATCTATTATTGCTTTGGCTTTAAAACTATGACCAATTTAATATTGAAATTTTGTGGTTATTTTTACTTTTGTGTTGTCTAAACCCGTCTATAGCCTACTGTAGCAATAGTCCTTCAACAGTCCAATGTCAAACAGAGTATCAATTTTAATTATGTCAACAATTTTTGCCCCTCTCCTTTGTCAACAACTGTCAGCTTTCAGTGACACCCCTATAATTATGTCAAAAACTTTAACCCCCCCACACTAAGACCAGTGACGGGTCCCCTAAAATGTTTAGAAGGTTATTATTTTTGCAGCGATGCGACCTTTTTTCTTTTCTTTTGTTCATCAAGTGTCATAATTTGGTGGTGCATGATGACCTATTTTGCTTTTCAGACTTTTCCCGTTGTAATAAATAGTATTCCATGAAATGTCCTATTTTTTATCATTTGTAAAAAAATGAAATTGTTGACGTCAACTTCTCTTGATCCCTTTCCTCTGTCAACAACTGTTAAACATTTTCAAACCCCTCCCCCTAATTTGTTGACGTAATTAATGGACAGCCCCTTATATTGTAGCTAGTATAAAGTAATTTGAGTTATTAGTTACTGTAAGTAAGTAAGTAAGTAAAATCTCGTGGATTTCTATAGCGCCTTGGTAAGCAGCACAGCAGTAGCTGCTTATTCTTAAACGCTCAGCCTTTCTTAAATTATATAGCTATGGAAAAATCAGCCAGGCATTATAGTCAACATCCAAAGGGCAATGAGGCTAGGTTGTTACAGCTATGGAGGGATCGAATGATTTAGAGAAAGATTAGAAGGATTTAAGCTTAGACCTGAAGACTTTAGGAGATAATGCGGGGATTATGAGAAATTATGATTCAGGTTTTATTGCTTGAAAGTGTCCAAGTCTGCGGAGGGAAGCTGGGATAGAGTTTCAAAGCTCCGGTGCAGCGTATGAGAAGGCACCAGTGGCGTAGCCAGGCAGAGTGTCGCCTCCGAAATTTTCCTGACTAGCAAAAAACGCTATAAACTTCCCAAAATTTCATAACAAGCAAAAAACGTTATCGAAAGCAAAAACCTGATCAAAAAAAAATCTCGAAAATGCCGCCTCTAGGGCAAGTGCCGCCTAGGGCGGTTCGCCCCCACTGCCCCTCGCTACGCCACTGGTAGGCACGGTTGCAAATTTTCAGGGATGACAAGTATGACCATGTCAGAGGGTCCGCGAATTTCTCATGCCTTTCCAGGTGGCCCTGTACTGAAAAAATTTGCGCACCGCTGTTAATATAACTAATAATTTTATTAATAATTCTTTATAGGCTGCTGTCGCGAATTCAGGGATCCATACTCATCGAGTATATGTTGTCGGGGTCTTAGACGGACCTTCGTCTTGACGCAGTTGTTGATCGTTTTATTCTTTGCAAAACTTTGAAATTCGTGGGGTTTGAATCTCATATTCACGATTTTCACCGAAGGATCACCGAAAGAGGCGATCGTTGTTTTAAAAAAATATTGAGTGGATTAGAAGGTAATTAGTAAAAATATGACGTTTAATTCTGGTAACGCCAGCCGCTCTCGACAGCGAGGACATTTAATCTGCGACCCTTTTCACACACGAAACGCCTTGTAATGAAGGCGTTATAGAAGTTTGTAGAATTAAATTAGACATTTGATAACGTGATTCAAATAGCTTTCATCATTAGCCTAGTTACGGGAGGGTTCATAGGGAAGCTGAGGGGACCGGTCATCTTATTCGGGCCTAGACCCGAATGGGAGATTTGTGAAAGACGCATGATAATTATTTATTGGGCTACCTTGCTAGAGTCTTGATAACTATTTATTGGGGCTAGCCTGCAAGGAATAATTTACTTAGCGTGTCAGAGATATTAGTATTTTAATTTGGCGCTCCTCCGATTTCACCTTAGTAACTTAGTGATGTGAAGAATAATGATGAAATTATTAAATACTTTTCTAGCGTTGCTGATCCTAATTAAAACTGTTATTTACACACAACTGTTGGAATTCACATAAAGTACGGTTGATTATTAAATGTTGTAGCTATTATACAGTTATACAACAGTTCCAAGTAATAGCAGTTTGCCAAAAACATTGTTTGTGACAGTTGCACCATTGAAACACTGACAAACGCTGGACTGAGTCAGATGAGTCATAGGCATCATGGTTGCATCTAATGACCAGCACCTCAGAGATGGCAATGGGTCAAATGGGTCACAAGTACCTGATGGGTCACATGGGTCAAAGGGCCTTTGCCTATGACCCATTAAATTTTTATGACCACCTGTGCTGTTATAAAGCACATGAAATCTCAGGCTCACGTTCATTTACAAATTTATATTTGCAATGCAATTTTTCATTCACCCTATCTATGGTAATGACGTCACTCTTGATTAGTTTTGACATGGCCTGACCACTTTGAAAGGGCATAATGGATATTTAATTTCGCTGGACTCATGGGTCAAAGGTTTGGTGGGTCACATGGATAATTTTGAGTGACCCATTGGGATCTCTGCCTCACAGGTCTGACTGATGTGGATTCAACCTTCATTATTCCATTATATATGTTTTAAAACATTTGGTTAACTGTGTAGCTTAGAAGCATTTTTTGACAACTCGTGGCTTGGCTCTAATATTACTCAATTGCTATTACTACTATTTCTCCATCAGTTTCGTGACTAATTTGAGATATCCTTGATTTCCTTGTCTTGTTTTGACCATTCTTTTTCTGTTCTCAGTTTTTCTCATCTATTTAGAAGCTGAGTAATTGAGTATCATAGGTCTGTTTGATGATTGAGGACCAACTTTGGTCACTGTGTTGACTGCATTTGGAGCATGCTTTTAATTGGACTTCTAATTACGGAGCTGAAAATTTCTAATTGTGTAATTGATCTGTGATGCAATAGTTTACTAAATATATCTGATATTTTTGTATTTTAATTTCTTTTATATAACAGAGATTGCACATTGTCTATATTCATCTCCTTGATTGAAATGAACTCTGTTTAGTTGAACTAAATGGTTGGAGTTTGGGCATAGGAGATTCAATAAGTTAACCCTTTAACCGGCTGTGACGAGTATGCTTGTACATTTTACATTGAGTTACAAATAAATGGCCAGTTAAGGGGTTAACCACCACTGAGGTTTGTTGGCATTTCAAATGCACCAGTGAATCTATTTTAGCTGATATTTTGTCATTATAACAGGTTTGTTGAGAGCTTTGGAGGTGGCTCTGCTGTTGACTTTGTCAGTTGTTGGGCCTGAGTAGTTCAGCTGGAAATATTTGTATGTGAGAGATAATCGGCCATTTGTTGATTGAAGTGACCTCGTATTGCTCAATCTGTCTCTATAAATACATGGTTGCTGCTGCTGATGATGATGATGATGGGTGGATAGCTGAGTTAGCTCAGACTGGCTTAGCTGGAGTGCATTTCAGACGCTACTAGTAGGCAGCATGAGTGATTTGACGTTATTCGACATGACTCCAATGTGTTGTCTTCTTTTGCTTGTGTCATTGGAAATGTCATTAGAAACCACATCTTCCTGGTTTAGATTTTGCAAGTTTTAATTTTGAAACGCAAAAATTTATGTAAAATATTTTGTTGGTGTTGTTAATGCAAGCAGGATTTTGCACTGTAATGTTGAAGTGAAGATGTTTCATTTAGATATCAATGTTTATCATTAGATATTGATGTGTATCATTCGATATCTGATCTTTGTGCTGAAATTCTGCAGAGCTGAATTTTTCTTATTCTTGTTGCATGGTGTGCTGAGACTGAAATAACGCAGAGCTTCAATCTAAATGGTATTTATGCTGATTTAATTCTTTGATTGAAGTTCTGTTGTCTCATAATCCCATTTAGTCTAAATTTGCATCTGTTCATTGGAATAATGTGAAGTGTGTTGACAGCCGTTCCTTTTATGCTCAGTGTTTGGATCTGTTGTCAGCGAAGTGTCAGCTATTTCAAAATTGCTTTTATTGCCAAAAGAGAAATCAGCATTATCTCAAGATGACTATATCATACTCTAAGAAGGTTGCAACATCAAACTTTTCCTGCTTTCTAAAGCTGTTGTTGAGGTAAGTTGTCTTGTGTGATTGGTTGTTTCAATTCATTTCAGTTTTATATTTCTGCTTCTTTTACCCCGGGTAGTTTTAAATTGAAATTAATTTGAGACTATAGAGTGGTTCTGTTTTTGAATGCTCCTTTATGTGGGAAATATTTCCTCAATGTTCGTCTACTGTATAGGTCTTTGCACGACTGTTCTTTGAGGGTTTGATGCAATTGTTCAGTTTTCAAGATCATTTGTTCATGCCTGTTGGTTTATGCCAGTGTTTATTCTAGGCCTGTTTTTAGGGGGGAATTCCCCCCAAAGTTTTAAAATTCTCCCCTCAAAATTTGTATATGTTGGCTTGGGGGATGGAAATCCCCCCTTCCCAAAGCGTGGAGAGACAAATCTTGTCCCCTAAACATTTCAAACTCCCCCCCCCCAATGTCAAGGTGGCTAGAATAAACACTGGTTTATGCTTTTGATGTATTTGAGCAGTTGCAGCTGATTTGGGATTCTTGCTGTTCAGTTGACACTCTGGGCTTGATTAGGATTTCAGAGAAGAAAACAGACAAGATTCTGTTATTTTTGGTACAGGAAGGAAGTGTAAACTGAGGGAGAAGTGGTCCTAAGCAAGATTCTCAATGTCTGTACTTGGCTGGGTTTAGCCTTTAGGCCTCAATGATGAATAATTAGATTAACAGTTAAAGCACTCCTAATAATGTAAGTAGTTACTTTCTGAAAGACTGTGACTAAAGTGTTCATAATTAGGAGCCAATATTATATTCTTTGTTTTCCTGCTATTGATTCATCTGCCTTGTGTGAGTGATAGTTATGCATGCTCAAATGCCTTCTCAGGCTGTGAGAGCTGTTTGAATTGTTTTTATGGACATAGAAAACTTCACTTGTTTGATGCTTTATTCAGCAGCCTTGAGCATCATATGTTTACCACTTACCTTGAGAAGTGTTGCCTCTGTAGAGACGAGGGCTTTATTCTTTGTACCTTGATTTATGAGGATTCTGTTTGGCAGCTGCCTGGGTTTATCTGGGCCTGTGGTTGATCCTGGCAGTCTGTTGCATTATTATTATTATTTATAGACAATTTCTCGAGGGCAGCAAACAAGGCTAAGGCCTACGACAAAAGCACTTTGACATAATTCTATCAGTAAAATCTTATATTAACTAGATGCCTTCTGCCATCTTAGAAACGGTTTTAAACCACTGCCATTATTATAAGAGTTTTAGGTTTTGGCAACATTTTGACCTCTGGTGACTTTTGTGTAGCTCTGTATGCTTATTTAGTGTTTTATATATTTCCTGATCTCTCTTTATGTCCGCTGTCTGTGGACTTTCTCACTGTAATTGGTGCAGCTGTTGTTTAACATGCCTCTTCAGCTGTGAAAGTCATAAAGTCATTGCATCACGATCTCAGGATCTGAAGTTTCCTAAGCAGCATTACACATATTTTGCAGCTGAGTTTTTAGCCTTTGTATTTTTTTATATTCAGTATTATCAAAAGCAGGAACTTTTTACAGCACATTTAAGTGATGATGATGATGATGATGATGATGATGATGATGATGATGATGATGATGATGATGATGATGGTGATGGTGATGGTAATGGTGATTATGATGGCAGCAGTGGTATTGGTGATATATCATATTCAGTTGTTTTTGCATGTGTTCAGGTGGCGTGGGAGCATTTACAAACTGCTGTGGAAGGATTTTGCTGCATTTGCCGCTCTCTTCTATTTCCTCAGCTTCCTCTATAGATTCATGTTGACAGAAGACTGGAAAAGGTTTGTTTGCATTTGTGAGTTGTCCGTGCACAGTCTTTAACCCTTTAACTGGGGATCCCGGATATATCCGTCCATTTTACAATGAGTTACAGTTAAATACATGGTTAAGGGGTTAATCCTTTTGAAAATTTGTCAGAATCAGTTTATCAAATAAACTCTTATGAGCTGAATTGTTTTATGAGAGCATAGCTTCATTGTTACGTTCTATTGGTTAACATATGTATTATATGTGCATATAATATAAAAGTTTTGCATCTGAGTAAATGGCACACATTTTGTCATCATTTGAGTCTAACTTGCAATGCTTGTGCTGTGCATAGTTTTGATACTTATGTGGGAATTTAAAGAAATAAGGTTGACGAAATTGTTGATTTAGTCTATTTCTGTTCTGTTCTGTTCTGTTCTTTAGCCATCCTCGATACGAGGTTGGGCTACACTATGTATCACATCTCTCCGTGTCTGTCATTCTTCTGTTTTCCGAATCATGTTTTGAAACGAGAGTCCAGTCCATGTTGTTATGTTATCTAGAGCCAGGCTGTTCTTGGTCTTCCGCGTGATCGTCCTCCGGATAATGTTCCTTGAATTAGTTCTTTTTCTAGACAAGAGCCTTGTTTTCTCATGACGTGTCCATAATAACATACTTTGCCTTTTTTAATGTTGTTCAGCAGTCTATTTAATTATATCTTAATTGGAAGAGTAGTTTAGGTTATCATGGCATTTGCTTTGACAAAAGCATTTCATTCATTCATTCTTGAACGATTTCTATAGCGCTGTAACAAGGCTGAGGCCCACAACAAAAGCGCTTTAACAGCTCAACTATACCCCAACCCAAACAGATGCGTTTTTAAGCTCTTGATGAAGTGCTCAGTAGTATTAGCCGTGGTGACGTCATCAGGAAGAGAGTTCCACAAGATAGGGTTGCCGCGTGTAAAAGATTTTTAATTTGCTATACAAATTAAAGGTCTTAAGAATTGCCAATGTTTCTAATGTGATGACTAATGGAGCATCTTATTCAGTGTTTCTTCTGTAAGATTGCTCCTGTTATTGTTTATTTTTAGAGTGTTTGAGAGTATTTCAGTGTATTGTCAGGAGTTCAACAGTTTGATTCCGGTGGCATTCGTACTTGGCTTCTACGTCTCTCTCGTTGTCAATCGTTGGTGGGAGCAGTTTAAGGCGATTCCATATCCGTCGCGCATGGCGATGTTTGTGTCGGCACTTTTGACCGGGAATGACGAAGCGCGGCCGACTGATGCGCCGTACGATCATGAGGTATTTGTGTCTGTCGTACGTCATTACGATGTCATCAATCAGTCCCGGTGTAAAGAAGCGCTTTCCAACGTTTGAGCACATCACAGAAGCGGGTTTGTTTCTTATCTCGGGGAATTTCAGTAAACTTGGTTTTCCGTTTTGAAATTATTCTGCTGTTCAGTGTAAAATTGTGATCTGGAATAGATTAGTTGTTTGCTTCTTCTATGAATAATATTGCTCTATTAGTGGTTATTATATTATTATTTTATTATTTAAATGTTACTAATATTGGTGTTTTGCGATAGGATTTATGTTACCAAGTGAGCAGAAAGTGATCGAGGGAATGACGACAATGTATAACAAATACTTTGTGCCGCTTGTGTGGGCTGCCAGTCTCGTGTCAAGGGCGCGGAAAGAGGGGCGAATCAAAGATGACTTTGCAGTCAAGACACTTATTGATGTGAGTTAAAGTGCGACGCAAATCAATGAAACTGCTCTTTGGCATTTATTTCTATCAGCTGTTGGAGCTCTGCTTCGGTGTCTTATGATGAAGTTATTTGACTGATTTGGAAATGAATTCCAGTAGATTATAGTAGTCTTAGTTTTGTTTGTTTATTTTAATAGTTGATGTTCAGTGTTTATTCTAGCCACCTTGACATTGGGGGATTTTGAAATGTTTGGGGGGACAAGGCCTAAGTCTCCACACTTTGGGGGGGAATTTCCATCCCCCAGCCAACATAAAAAAATTGTGGGGGATTTAAAACTTTTTTGGGGGATTCCCCCCCAAGAGAAGGCCTAGAATAAACACTGGTTGATGTTGTTTTTGTGGATACCTTGGTGTTGATGATCCGTGCCTCTGACCCAGCTGTTGACAGTTTGAATACAATTAGACGTTGTTTAACTGTCGCAAATGCTAAATTCCTTTGCATTGATCAATGATTCCAATTGCATTGCACTGTGCATGGATTAAAGTAATAGAACAGAATATTTGGCATTTGTGTATTTTGAAGTAAATTGTTTGCAAAATGCTAATTTATTTATGCGTATTTGTGAAATAGGAAATTAATGAGTTTCGTGGAAAATGTGGAACATTATTTAGTTTTGATTGGGTTACAATTCCTCTCGTCTACACGCAGGTAATGTCTTTGATTTGCTCATTTCTTTAATTATTTGGATTTGGTGTGCCATCGGTTGATGCTCCTGTCTATCATGAAGCGGCGCTATAGAAGTTTAAGATTAGATTAGATTTTGTACTGTATTTATTTTACAAACCCATGAAGAGCAATTATTCTTTGGACCAGTTGTTTTTATTTAAATGCCTCATAATTGGAGAGATGTTTTGTGTGTTGTAGGTTGTAACTCTTGCTGTTTATATGTTCTTCCTGTCCTGTCTAATGGGGCGACAATTTCTGGAGAATGGTCGCTACGGTGACATGTACTTTCCGTTCTTTACGTTCTTACAGTTCTTTTTCTACATGGGTTGGCTGAAGGTCTGGCATAGCTTTTCTTTGTGTTTAAAGTTGTTAGTAGCATTTTGCAGATTTTAGAAGTTGGATTTATGTTGTGATATATTGAAATGCGCACAGTCTATTCATTATTATGCTTCTGATTGGTTGCTGTTGGGTCAGATGTTTGAGCGGCTGTTGTGATTGGTTGCTGTTGGGTCAGATGTTTGAGCGGCTGTTGTGATTGGTTGCTGTTGGGTCAGATGTTTGAGCGGCTGTTGTGATTGGTTGCTGTTGGGTCAGATGTTTGAGCTGGCTGCTGTTGGGTGATTTTGGTTGCTTGTTGCTGTTGGTCAGATGTTTGAGCGGCTGTTGTGATTGGTTGCTGTTGGGTCAGATGTTTGAGCGGCTGTTGGGTCAGATGTTTGAGCGGCTGTTGTGATTGGTTGCTGTTGGGTCAGATGTTTGAGCGGCTGTTGGGTCAGATGTTTGAGCGGCTGTTGTGATTGGTTGCTGTAGGTGGCAGAGACTCTTCTGAACCCTTTTGGAGAGGACGATGATGATTTCGACATCAATGGTCTAATTGACAAAAATCTTCAGGTAAATTTAAAGTAATGGCTGTGGAGTGTTTCAAACTCTGATCGAGGAGGTCTTCAAACTGTGGTTGTTATGTATTTGTGAGTGATGTCAGTTGATGTCATGATATATGTTTTCTCATCATCATCATCATCATCATCATCATCATCATCATCATTTATTATTTCCAAAGAATAAAACAAAAAAATCATTGAGAGTTGCATAATAACATCTGTAGAACTTAATAATAACATTTGTAGAATAACTTAATTATAATTTTTATTACAATAATAGATTATTATAATATAATAGTATATGATATCACATCCCTAGAAGAACTTAATTATTTAACAATTAGAATGAAATAGGTGAAATAGTTTTGCTTTGTTCATAGATATCTTATCTTGTGGTGGATGGAATGCACGAGGAACATCCAGAGCTGATTAAAGACCAATACTGGGATTCTCTGGAGTTTGAGCTTCCTTATACGGAAGCAGCACAGCGCTTTCAGAAGGACGAGCACATTGGATCAGCTGCAAACATCGAGTGAGATTTTGTCATCTTCGTGGGAATTTCTTTCAATTTTTATGCTCAGTGCAATTGTTTTGATTGATTTAATTTCTTACAGTATCTTTTCATAAGTGAACTTGTGCTCAAGAGTTCCAGAGTCAAAGGCACAGTTTCTTCCTCCGGCTTCTTCCATGTCGACGATTGCCGAGGATGGCACCGGACGAGATCGCGTCGTGGGCTCGGCGAGGGGTTCAGTCGAGGACGCAGCTGCACTCGGCAAGTCTTCGAGTTTCCGAAGCAAATGGGGAAGCAAGAAAGTGAAACAGAGTTTTCCATCAGTTGCCAGATCATCATCAAAGTAATTCTGCTGAGGAATTGCATTCTTCTGTGCTGTTAGGTTAAATGTATTTTTTCATTTTATAGATTTGTTAACCCCTTAACTGGATGCCCCGAGTAATGCTCGTCCATTTTACATTGAGTTATAAATAGTTGCCCAGTTAAGGGGTTAATTAAATTGTGTTGCCTGTTTGTAGGGATACCAGATCAATTGGAAAGAATTTAAGGACACACAAAACACATTGGCTAGTCAGACTTTTCAGGACATTAAAGAAACACAAAAAACTAGTGATGATCTTTTTTGCTTGTCGGATTGTTTTAGGTTGTTAAAGATGCAAAATGGCTCAAAAGCAAAAAAACTAGTGATGACCTTTTTTAGCAATCAATATCAATCAATTACAAAGTCCCTTTAATCTAACCTGAACTCAGTAATCACTATTTTAAATTAAATTTAAGGACATTTGTGTCCTTATTAAGGACAAACGCCCTTAAGGATGGAGCCACGGAATTTGAGGACTGTCCTTACCATTTAAGGACGTCTGGTAAACCTACCTGTTTGTGACCCTTTCTTATTTCTTTGTTTAAGTACTGTGAGTGGTGATGCTTAGAAAAGAATAAGACTGATTGTTTACTTACCTGCACTTTTCGTATTTGTTCACTTTGCAGCTGTTATTCTAAAATCTAAAGCCTGTTATTTGTTTGATTTTTGTTGCTTCTTGAAATTTCTATTATTTTAACGAGTTAATGGCTGCTGATTTTCTGATTGAAAGTCAAATCCATACTTATTGGAATTTTTGTAAATTGTGGAATTATTTCTTCTTTCTTAGACTTAGTATTTGGAAGGGAGGCTCGCGACATCCTTCGATAAAGAAGCGCGATGACATAGAAATAGGATCTCTGACTTCTGTCATTCCAAAGTCTCCTGGTACAGTCACAGAATTCTTATTTACTCTATGGCTGCTGAGTTGAAATCAAATCGCTTTGTTTGAGATTTAATTCTTCTGATTTTAAATTTCTCTGTTTTTGGTCTTGTCTGCTTATTTGTGTATTTTGTTTAGCCATTTTCTATCTCCCAATTTTTCTACCTTCCAATTTTTTAATCGTCTTTCCAGCAATTAATCAGTAGAGCTTTGCTATCATTTACTTGTAAGAAATCATTTTCTTACTTGCAGAAATCATTTTCTTTCTGTTTGTAGATCCATCGGCAAAGAAATTGTCAACTTCACCGGTTGGTTCTTTGTCATTTGTTTTTTTAACTTGTTGAATCTCTCTGTGCTTTTGCTGCTTATATTTGAAACTCTTTTCTATTATTAATTCTCTTTACACAAACGCCAAGCAAATCCAATGAACTTATTTTGGAAGTGAAATGACTATTTTTAGAGTATGGATTAATTATTTATGGACCCAGTGGTTTACTACTAATAACTGATCCATATATTTAGGGTGAATTTTGAGAAATCAGTTGCTAATCGCATCTGCTATTCTTGTCTGTTTTTAGGAGGAGTTAATGTTTCCAATCTCTGATGATGAGTCTTCACCGTCACAACCTTGTTCTCCAGTCTCTTTGCAGGTTGTTTCTGAAACCAGTCCATTCATGCCAAAGAGCAAAGTGCCGGGAGGCTCGTATGGTTCGACACCAACCGAGGGTGAGTCGCTCCATGCCAAGTATCACCCTCAGGTGAGTCATTTGAGTCACCTGGAACCGGTGGTCGAGACTGTGGAAACAACGGATGCCTTCATTGGTGAAGTACGCGAAGAGTTGCAGAAGATAAGGGAAGGCCGATCGGAGCAAAAGGTCTGATGTAGATAAACCTTCTGTCAAAAATTCAGCATGAAAAATATGTATAATCCAACTCCTGGCTTCAGTAGACCAGTGTTTAATCTAGGCCGTTTCCGGGGGGAAAATTGCCCTTTCTCCCCCGGAAATTTCAAATTCCTCCGGAAATTTTGGAATACTACATGGACTAACAGTGGCCCCTAGCAGAATTCCCCCCGGCTTTGTCAGTTCCCCCCCGGCTTTTTCAGTTTTCCCCCCGGAGTCCAGGAGTCTAGATTAAACACTGCAGTAGACCCTGGGACATGGTTATTAACTGAACAGAGATGAGATGCTAAATACAGCAGGGATACAGCTGCAGGGGTCTGCTGCACTGAGCTCTGTCAAGGCTGAGGTGAGAGGTTTTTGTAGTGCTGTGGCTGCTTTAAGTTATTATGATCATTTTAAACCTGTGCAGTGTTGCCACTGCTGCTGCTTGTAAATGCTGAGTTATTACTGTTCTCCTTTAGTTGGATTTCTACTTTTGTAGATTTTATATATCAGGTGCATTTTAGCTTGTAGACATTAATGCATTTGTATTCATGTCCTGAAAGTTGCTAGATGTTATGTTTTAGGCAAGTCTTTCCTATTTTTGTATATTAGAAATCGATGTAATTTAAATTTTGAGGAAGGTTTTCTGAGTTTGGTGTTTCATTTTACTATAGAATCATGTTGTGTTTCATTACGATGTTTTTATGCCAATATAAAATTGTGTGTTCTGTTTTGTTGTGTGAGAATATGAATTGAGTTGGAAAAGTGGTAATTTATAATTTATGCAATGAATTTCATTAATGGACCCGGTGGTTTACCACTAATAACTGATCCATATATTTAGGGTGAATTTTGAGAAATCAGTTGTTAATTGCATCTGCTATTCTTGATTAAATGTTATTCACTTTTTTGAAACTTTCAACTGTCTCTTCATTTTTGTTCATTTACTAGAATGCTACTCAGTTGAATATTTTGTCATCAGTATCTAGTTTGAATTTTTATGGGTAAAGATTGTTGCTTGATTTCACTTATTAGCAATTATTTTTGAAATGCTAAAATTATGAACTTAGAAGATAAATGTGTTTTAAATTTAAGTTTGTAATCTTAAGATTTAGGTCACCTTACCAAGGTATGCAATTTTCTTGTGTTTGTGATTTTATTATGAGTTTTACAGTTTATGCTATTGGTCTCTAGATTCATTGTATCTTTCACAGGTTATGATACATGTGAGTATTGAGCATTAAACTGATATTGTTGTATAATTGCGATTGTCTTATGAGGTATCAAATTCATGTTGTAATGTTGTTTAATGCCTTATCAGTGGTGGAACACATTTGCACATTTACCTGTATTAGGACTTATTAGTAAATAAACAAAAAGTATTACTGCAGTATTATATAGTTGACTATAGCTAGTGTGCAGTGGTGTCATTTTGAATGTGCTTTTATCTTGCATCAATGCATTCATTTAATTCTAGTCAGAAAATGTATTTCTTCATCTGCTCTATCAGTTTTGTTCATTCTCATTGTCATACAGAATTACATACGTACAGTACATACTCAGTGTACTGAATTTTGGTAGAATTAAGTTAAATATTTATGCTTGATTATTCTTATTTCAGGGCATCTGTACAATATAAATAAGATTGGGTGCCAATGTTGCCTTGAAATTGGGGTTATGGTTCAAACTGTTGTGAAGACGTTGATCCCTTGGACGTAGATTGTGTGTGTGGGTGGGGGGGGGGAGAATACTGTTGTCTGCTGTGTTCTTTTGGAGGGAATGATGCTCCTCAGTCATTTTTGCTCTCCTGATGACTGTAATAATTGTTTAGATGTTGATTTTCAATGCCAGGTTTTAGGTTGTCATATCCTGAGACCAAGATTTCAATATTTTGTTGTTATGAATTAAAATTAAATTTGCTTGCACCAACCGACTTCTGCTGGTTATTAAATTTTATTTTTGGAATAGTGGATGCTTTATTCAGTGCTTAACCACATATTAACCTTATATACAATGGCCCTTGGATCGCTTCTTTCTATCATTTCTATGCTGACGATACACAGTTATTCATTGCCTTTGATGATAAAACCTCTTCTGGGTCACTAGAAAATTTATCCGTTTGTCTGAAAAATGTTCAGTCCTGGATGTTTAGTAATAGCTTGCATTAAACCCTTCAAAAACTGAGTTTTTTACTTCTTAATTGGCACGTCTTTTAATTTAAGTAAATTTGAAGACATACATTCCTTTAAATTTGACATTTTAGTTAATTAAAGCCAGTCTGTCCGCAACCTTGGTATAATATTTGACAAAAACCTGCCTTTTAATGATCACATCAATAAGGTTAGCAGAGATGCTCATTTGCAAATCAGAGATATTCAACGAATTCGTGATCTTGTGCCGAAACCTGTTCTGATTCCTCTTGCCAATGCCCTTGTCAGCTATAGGCTTGATTAATGCAATTCTATTTACAATGGTTTGGCCAAATCTAATATACAAAAACTTCAAAGGATTCAGAATTCTGTGGGCCGGGCCATTACTAAAACTCGTAAATATGATCACATTAGACCTGTCCTTCCAAAGTTACACTGGCTGCCGGTAGAACAGAGAATTGTATTTAAGACCGGTGTCCTTTATTTTTAAAATACTGCAGTCTGGCCAACCTCAATATTTAAAATCTATGTTAAACCATCTGAAACATTTTCATTCAACAGGATTTGCTGATTCATTGTTAAATGTACCTAGAACAAACACTGAAATGTAGTTTTCTATTTCTGGGCGAAAAATCTGGAACTCTCCCCCTCTGGTTGTCAGATCTTCCAAGAAACAGCATTTTCAGATCTAGGCTTAAAACACATCTCTTCCAAATTTCCAATTAGCATTTCCTCCATAGTCTGTCTTGCTTAGGGTTGTATCCACTATGCTAGCCATATTGAAAACACTAACGACTACGAGTCTACGTTGCCAGTCGCCAGGTGCAGTTCCTCTCGAGCACAAGCACACGCAATGTAGTTTTAGAATGCAATTTATAACAACTGAATTGTGGTGTAAAAATCTGTAAACGCTGTACTAATTAAATAGTTAAATCATTTCCTTTCCATAGCTATAACAACTCGCCTTACTGCCTAATGGATACGCTGAGCTTTGCCTGGCCGACAATCCACCTTGCATAAGAATAAGCAGTTAATACTGTACTACGCCGAGCGTTAAATAAATTTAGGAGATTTCACTCACTTACTTACTTGCAATTTTTGTAAAATGGGTCGCGAACTTTCAGACGACTCAGATATGTCCATGGATTTATTATTAGAGGATACGGCATTACGTCATTTCTAACCAGGCTGCCAGTAAGCGCGTAGCGCTAAAATCATTGTTAGCGGCCATTGTGGTTGAATTTTTTGATTATTTCTCTAAAAAGAATTATTAGAGCAATAAAAAAATTTCTTAATGCGAACAACCTTATACTAATTAAATAGTTAAATCATTTCCTTTCCATAGCTATAACAACTCGCCTTACTGCCCCAGTGGCCCCCTGTTGGGACCCTATACCTAATACTACATACCTAATGGATACGCTGAGCTTTGCCTGGCCGACAATCCACCTTGCATAAGAATAAGCAGTTAATACTGTACTACGCCGAGCGTTAAATAAATTTAGGAGATTTCACTCACTTACTTACTTGCAATTTTTGTAAAATGGGTCGCGAACTTTCAGACGACTCAGATATGTCAGCCTGCCTCAGCCACGTGACTATTGTTATCGTGTTTTTTTTCTCACCTGGATTTGTTCGCACAGGTACCACTATTAGAAGCAGCTCTCCTCTGGGTCTTCGTGTAATTATTAGGGTTCGTTCTGTTTCAGCGACTTACGTTAGTTTTGCGTCTGCGATGAGAAAACTTCGAGCAATTCTTCGTTTACGATTAAAGCGATCGCTTGTATAAAGGAGTTTGCCGTGAAGATCTATAGTACCAGATCGGGGTTGGTACTCGGTACTTGGGCTGCGTGTCATCGATGAATCCGATGGCCTCGGCCAGCGGTAGGTCTCCTAGAAAGAGTAAGGGCGGTGGGGAGGACAGAGGCTGGAAGAGCAGCCTTACAGGACTCCTCAGCAACTGTGGATCTGGACGATCAAAGCAGACGAAGAGCAGAGCAACCGCCCTGAACGTCAACGCACCATTCGACCCTTCGGAGGCAACGTGGACCAGGATAGACGACAGCGGTCAGCGCACACAATAACTGGTCTCACAGTTAGACCCCAGTGGATATTTATTATTATTATTATATAGGGCCTGTTTATTTTTATTTACCGTCGCTCGACCCAGGGCCGCCGAGAGGGGGGGCAAATGCACAGGGGCCCGGCCAGTGTTTAATTTAGGCCGTTTCCGAGGGGAAAATCGCCCTTCCCCGGAAATTTCAAATTCCTCTCCGGAAATTTGGGCATACTACATGGAATAACAGCAGCCCCCTAGCAGAATTCCCCCCGGCTTTGTCAGTTTCCCCCGGGCTTTGTCAGTTCTTCCCTCTGGAGTCCAGGAGTCTAGATTAAAGACTGGGTCCGGCGGTCTGGAGGGGGCCCGGGCCGATGATGAATATGTATAATAATTAAGTAAAAGTAAAATCTCGTTAATTTCTAAAGCGCTTTCAAAAGATGCACCGAAGTAGCTCCTTATTCCTATGCGCTAGCTCCTTATTCCTATGCGCTTATTAATTAACAATAATACCAATAACAACACTAAAGAAAGGTTACGTTGTTATGCTGAGCAGAGGGGCCCGGCGAGCAAAAGGGGGGCCCGGGACATGAGGACACATAAAAAGGAACAGCGTGAAAAGAGTGACAAGCAAAGAAAGAAAACAGGTTATCACTACTTTCAGAGGCGGATCTAGGGTATTCGGCGCCCGGGGACAAAGTGTACGTTGGCACCCCTAACAACTGACAAGCAAAAAAGGTCCTCACATCGTTTTCGGCGCCCCTCAACTCTCTCTTCATATAGTGCTGGCGAGCAAAAAAGGTCCTCGCAAGTGTTTCTTCTACTTTACTGTGCATTTCACTTACCCAAATATCCAATTTTGGCGCCCCTCACCTCGGCGCCTGGGGACATGTGTACCCCCTGCCCTCCCCTAGATCCGCCTCTGGCTACTTTTCAAGAGTTGCAACTTCGGTGAAATCAATGACGAGCAAAAAAAAAGGTCGTCAGCAAATTTTAAGACTCGTCAGGAGCCCGCCAGCCATTCTGCACAGGGGCTCGGAATTTCTCTTGGCGGGCCTGGGTAGACTGCTCATATCAAATCTAGATCTGTTTTTAACAATATGCAGCGTTTATTCTAGGCCTTCTCTGGGGGGGGAATTCCCCCCAAGTTTTCAAATTGCCCCCAAAAAATTTTGTGTTGGCTGGGGAATGGAAATTTCTCCCCAAAAAGTGTGAAGACTCAGACCTTGTGGCCCCCCCAAAAAAACATTTCAAAATCCCCCCAATGTCAAGGTGGCCAGAATAAACACTGAACAATGTGCGTTCTGTTCGCTCATCCGGCCAGATTCATTTCTGACGTTAAATGTATCTATGAATTATTGGCATCCTGGAAGTTTTATGGATTGAATTCTGATCCAAATAGTATTTGCCTCATGATGACTGCTGCTATGAAATTGTATTGAATTCTTAAGATCATCTTCATATCATCAATAGGTCTATATTTGCACTGATCATATAATTATATATGAATTGCCTACTTTTTATGAGGAGGTGAGTTGATTGGCAAATAAAGCAGCAATGTTTGAATTCTACAGCAAATGTAAGTCGAGAGGTGGTAGCTGTTAATGCAACACCAGGACATGGAACGGACAATGAAGTCGAAGTTTCTTATACAGAACTCAGGGAAATTGGAAAAGGAACCTTTGGAATTGTATATCGAGCACGTCTCTGTGACACCAATGAACTGGTCGCAATTAAGAAGACCCTTGATGATCCAAAGTTCAAGGTCAGTTGATCTTTGATCTTAGAATGATTAATAAATTCTTTGATTGACTGAAAAATAATGCATTTAATGAAAGCTTGATTGAAATTCCTGATATTATTTCCGGCAGTTCGGCTTGTTCAAAGATGGCATTGGTTTTAATGTAAATGCCAATGCTGCTGAGTATCTACTAATTTGCTGGTAACGTCTGTCTACATAATTCGGTTATGTCCATCTGCAGTCAAAGTGTTGACTTTGTTGTAGGTTTTTAAAATCAGTGCAATAGTTTCTTTACTGATGCTTAATAAACCTTGTTTCAAGTACCATTATTAGGGGCTGTCCATTAATTACATCAACAAATTAGGGGGGAGGGGTTTGAGAAAGTTTGACAGTTGTTGACAGGGGAGGGGGAGGGTCAAGAGAAGTTGACGTCAACAATTTCATTTTTTTTAACAAATGATAAAAAATAGGACATTTCATGGAATACTATTTATTATTACAGTGGAAAAAAGCCTGACAAGCAAGAAAAAAGGCCATCACCACCACATTATAACACCTGGGGAGCAAAAGAAAGGGAAAAAGGTCTCATTGCTGCAAAAATAATAACCTAAACTGTTTAGGGGACCTGTCACTGGTCTTAGTGGGGGGAGGTGGGTCAAAAGTTTTTGACATAATTTTAGGAGGGTCACTGAAAGTTGACAGTTTTTGACAAAAGGGAGGAGGCAGTCAAAAATTGCTCAAAAATTGTTGACTTAATTAATGGACAGCCCCTTAGCTGTTAAAGTTCATCTGCTCATCTTCACGACTTTAATTTACAGAAATTCTTTTGGATTTAGAGTTGGAATCATTTGAGCGTTGAAAATGTTCTCTGCTATTTTGTTAATTCTAGAATCGTGAGTTGTTGATGATGCGTCAGTTGGAACATCCAAATGTATTAAACCTGCGATACTTCTACTACAGTGAAGGCATTGGATTCAAAGTAAACTTCCAAGTATAGTTGGATGCAGTGGCGGCTCCACCTGGGGGGAGCAGGGGGCCCGTGCCCCCCTATTGAGTGCCTGGCCCCCCTCAGTGCCCCCCAGTTGGGACCCTATACTTAATGCTACATACATTAAACAACAAATGGTTGCCCCCATGATTAGAAGTTGCCACCCCAACGCCTCCCCCCACTTGCCAAATCCTAGAGCCGCCACTGGTTGGATGAATTGAGGACATCTGGCGGTATAATGCTGTATGTGTGGCTTTTATTTCTTGTCTTCAGAGACTCAGTTTTGTATCTCTTTATTGCTATAGTTATTTATGCCTTTTAAAATTCTATATTGTTTGTTAAGATATCCCATTTACTGAACCTCACTGAATCAAGCTTTGTGCTCAGAATTCTGTGCATTGTGGGTGGATGGTGATTGTTGCAGAAAGGCGAGCGATATCTTCACATGGTGCTCGACTACATCCCAGAGACGCTGTTCAGTGTTGCAAAGTGCGATGGAACATATTCAAAACCTCTCTTGGATCCACTTTATGTCAAGGTCGTCATTTGGTTTCTGCCTTTGCGAATTTCTGTTGTATTCAGTCATTTCTGCCTGCATTTTTATGTAGTTAAAACTCAGGAACTCTTACTTTTTGCTGAATTGAGACATTTTGTCATTCATTATTAGTCAGAATGTTTTATGATAGAGTCAAAGCTGTTTTCTGCTGAATTTTAAGCAACCTATTCGATTAGTGTTCAATACTCTCAGAGTTTATATAATCTACTGTATGCAAGTGGTATAGGCTGTTGAGATCATTTTAGGTTTATACATATCAAGTCTTTCGAAGTCTCGCCTATCTTCATTCGCTTAACATCAGCCATCGAGACGTTAAGCCGCAGAATCTTCTGCTGAATCCAGACACTCACATCATCAAACTCTGTGATTTTGGAAGGTTGAACACTCGCAGTCGTCAATATATTTCTACAGATTGCCTCTGGCCTTATATGACCTCTGCTGCCAGTGGCGTAGCGAGGGGAGGGCAGAGGGGGGGCGGAAGCGCCCCAAGCGGCACTTGCTCTAGGGGCGGCACTTTCGAGATTTCTTAGATTTGTTGCTTGTCAGAGACTTTTTTGGAGAGTTGATAACGTTTTTTTTGCTTGTCAGACTTTTTGGGAGAATTGAGGGCGGCACTTTTTTCTCGCCCCGGGCGGCGCTTTGCCTTGCTACGCCACTGTCTGCTGCCACTCACCATGTGCTAGATGTCCATTGCCTAGTACTGGTTGTGTGCTGCTAGAGAAAAGACTTCGTTTTTAGGAAACTTACTGATGCGTTCTGGACTTTGGCACAATGTGTTACAGTGATGTACAGTATTTAGATTCTGACAGTTGATGGCTATTTTCTGTTTTTAGCTTTTGACAGTATCGTATATTAATTTTTGTGATTTTGCCAGTTGCCACTTTCTAAAAATAGCCTAATTTGCAGTTTATATAATTGCATTCAAGATGAAACGTTGTTTGCATTTTTGTAAATTTTAGTGCAAAAGAACTGGCAAAAGGAGACACAAATGTTGCTTACATTTGCTCTCGTTACTACCGTGCTCCAGAGCTTGTATTAGGGGCAACGGATTACACCTGCCAGATTGGTTATTGTCTGCTAATTAGATTCTAGGATTGTTCAGAAGTGTTGAGAGATTCTAATAGAACTTTGTCAGTAACACATTTTGAGTTTTCAAGTATTGCTGGGACATCACACCATAGCAGCCTATATTGTAAGTTGTGCTATAATGAGATTCTAATTTGGTGTTTATTCTTATCATTTTAGTTGGTAATTAATTAACCATGACTTTGTCCATCTATCTACTTTGTAGGATATTATAACAAATGTATATATTTTAGTGATAATATTATGATTATTTTTGATAAGTTGTTTCAGTTTAGCAGATGATTTTCTCTTTCAGACGTCTGGTCTGCTGGTTGCGTACTGGCTGAGTTATTTCAAGGTCATCCAGTGTTTCCAGGCGCAAATGGGCCGGATCAGATGGTAGAGATCATAAAAATCCTTGGAACTCCTTCGTTTGATGATTTGAATTCCATAAATCCAAGATTCACACAGTTTCGCTTTCCTTATCTTGCTCCTCATCCCTGGGAAAAAGTAAGGACTCTGTTTGTGAAACTCTTTTGTGAAACTTTCCTACATCACATAAACTTACAGATTTATTTGGTGATTGTGAAACATTTAACATTAATGTTGGATAATGAATATCTTGATAAAGTCAGCGAACTTGTGATGTGGTTTATTATAAGTGTATTGTGTTTTGGCATGTGAGGTTTTTCTAAATGTCTGTGATTGATTATTGTCTCTTACTCCAGGAGTCCAATGTTGCATAGAGCAATGTCTTCCAATCATCATCTGTGATCAGTGGCGGTTCCACGTTGGGGATGAGTGGGGATGCATCCCCCCACTGGACTTCCGGGCTTATTTTTTTGCTTGTGAAAACCTATTTTTGGGTAAAAGTCTAGTAAAACTAACTGAGGATTACTGTTTTTTGCTTGTCAAACCCTATTTTTCTTATTTTTTTCAGTAAAAGCGTAGTAAAATTAGGGATAAAATTCCCTTTTTTCAGCCTTTTTCGGCAAAGTTTATTGATTTTTCCCCTTCCATTTTCATCCCCTCCACCAACTTTCTATGAATTAATTCATCCCCCTCCACCAAGAAATCCTGGAACCGCCACTGTCTGTGATTCATAATTCCAAAATAGCAGCGGCAGCACAGTTTGTAGTCAGAGGCTCTGACAATGCAATGACCATTTCAGTTTGTTTATAGTAAAAATGTTTCCTAATTTTCAGGTTATAAAGCATCTCCCTCCCGCAGAAGCCCTTGACCTGATTTCCAGGGTTCTTGTCTATTCGCCGTCTCGTAGGATCACTCCGTTGGAGGCGTGTGCGCATCCCTTTTATGATGAACTGCGAAGAAGAGGAACAAGATTCAAAATGGACAGAGACTTCCCCCGCTGTTCAACTTCAAGCCTGAAGGTTTGCCGTGATTAATTTTGTTTATTATATACTTCTTATTATTTGAAATAATAGAAAGCATTCTGTTTTGTTTCTTCAAATTTGCATTTCACTTTCTTCATTATAAGGATGGCAGTTAGAGCGGATCATCACAGGCCCATCGGAACGAATTTTTGGCACGGGGTGCATTTCTTTGGCCATTTGGTAAATTGATATGTTGTTAGCTGTTCTTCCTTATGAATCCGACACCAGGGGTGAACTGCATTCATAACTTTTGCCTGCACCCCTAAGTTTTTCCAGGGGTGCAGTTGCACTCCTTGCACTTCCAGTTCCGATGGGCCTGGATCATCAGATTTAAATGGCATGTTCTGTGTTGATTTTTGATAATTTGAAAATCAGAATTAAGTTTGATAACACTTATCTGTGGCTTAGTCATTGCCTCTGATGCAACTGTGCCATGATAAATGTCTCAGCTTCTTAAACTGTTGTCTATAGAGTTGGAGATCAACCCTTCCTTGAACTCAAAACTACGACCGGATTATGATGAAGATGACCACGATTACGTTGACTCTTTGGCTCAACTGCCAATGCCCAATAGTGAAAGCCATCTGTCGGACAATCATCCAAGTCGTCTGGATAGCTTCCGAAGTAGCTTCAAAAGAACGGTTCCAAAGATACAGGCTCAGCTGAAGCGCATTGGGTCAAAGCGAGGAGATAAAGCAGAAGCCAAGTCTTCAATTGAAACCCGTCATTTGGAAGATGAAACCGGGTTTGACGATCAGGAAACTGTTAACTCAGAACATGACATGCATGACAATGAAATATCTGAAGATTTTGAAGAGGAATTGGAGGATAGAGTGAGAAAGGCAGATGCGCCTGACAACGAATCAAAACCTCGTAAGAATAAAGGCAAAGGTAAAGGTAAGGGCAAGCGGTCCACTGATGCAAATGATCCGGATGCTGGTGAAAACTCTTGGGATTTGATGAATTCGGTGACGTCATCTGTCAATCCAAGTGCCTTTGATGAAACAGAAGTGGTTTCAGCAGATGTCGAATCTCTCAACGCTCAGGCCCCCAAGAAGAAGAAGAAGAAGAAGAAAAAGGAGAGAATTGCTCGCGAGGAAGACGAAGACACGACCTTGGATGACACTCAGCTGCCTCAACTGGCATCGACGCCAAACGGAGACGAGGGGGAGGAGACGAGGGTCTCTGCAGACAGTCTGATATCATCTCCAGGGCAGCAAGGAGCACAAGAGACACCGTCAGTTGAAATCAATTCAGGGACATTTGACGACAGCATCCGACAAGAGTCTGGAGTAACCAAAAAACGAAAAAGAAAACAACGAAGAAGATAAGAACGAGACATGGCAGCAACAACGCAGTTGAAACGACTGAGGTTGTGGAGACAGTTGTTACAACACAAGAACACTCGACGAAGTCGTCAGATATCTAGCCGTAGAGACTTCAACCGAATAACCGACTGCTAACGGAATCGAATGTTTTCTGATTCCTGTTGTAGAAAATGAGAAGCAACGATGGATCTGAAGACAATTAACATTGTCTGCATTCACTTAATCTAATCGCTGAGTTGATGTGGAATTTTGAAAGGATGAAATTCAAATAGTTTGACTAAGTCTGCTGAGACAAATACAAAGAATTAATGACTCTTACAGTTAATTTCTTTTGCAATTAACTTAGTTAACTTTCAAAGTAGAATTTAGAAATTAATCAATTGCTTATAATTATGATGATTCTTTTGACTTTGTCCTATTCAATGATGGATGGAAATTGGTATTTTAAGAGTTTCGTCTTCATATCGGACGCTCAGATGGCAGATGCTATCATTTGGAGTGTTTGTCTACTAAATGCTGTCATTTCTTTATTGAGTGATTTGCTGTTGCTGCTTTCATGCAAGAATAGGTACTGAATGATTTTGTGATCATCGATGAAGATTTTTTGCTATTGGATGGCATTGTCTTCATTGCTGAGGTTTTAAAAACCCTCTTCATAAGCTTTAAACAGCGTGAAACTTGGCATGATTTAAAGTGGCTTAGGACCTTAGGAGGCAATACTGCCTGTGTGAAAGCGACTAGGGGCGCTAAAGATGCTTGAACCCGCTCCGTCAGCCTACCGCTCCATCGCTTAAGCTCTGTCATCTTCCGCCCCTTCTTTAATTCTGTAGTTTCTCTTAAAATAATAACTGATCTGGCTAATATTAATTAATAATAGTATAATTACTTGCACCGTTTCAGCTTGTATGCAAATGAATCTTGCAGCTAAGTCATAGCGTTGGTTGAAAAAGAAAGGTTTGCATTTACATTGAAATTTGAAAATGTAGAAGAGCAAAAGGACATTCAAGATCCAGCGAAGGACAAGCGCAATGGCCGAAATAATAACTTAATAAGTATTCTGTTAGGCGACTTTAGATATAAATTAAAGGAGTCACTCGTGAGATCTCTTTTACGACTTTATTTGTAACTGAGTTTGAGCGCTCTGATGGTAACGGACGCATTTTGTCAAACGAAAACAACCTCTTATTAGAAACTCTCAACAGTGACAACAAATACGCAGCCGCCAATAACATTGACTCTCTTTATTTGTCAGGTAAAACGGAAGTTACTTCGTTATTTTTTTCACTTCAAACGAAATCGAATTCTGTTAGATGATAAATCTGCAGCTTAACCATCAAAATCAATCATTACCAACTGAAACCCATTCAACCTAATCAACGCATATGTATCTTTTGAATACTTGGCAATAAAAGTACAACTAGATAAAATTAAAAATATCTCAATGATATGCATATATAAACCACCTGGAACTGTATTGGAAAAATTTAATGCTGAACTTGAATCACTAATAAACAATAAAGCTCTTAATAAAAATGTCATTCTAATGGGAGATTTCAACATTAATTTACTCAAAGTTGGAAATCATGAACCGACTGCTGAATTTAATAATATGATGATAGCAAATAAATTTATACCCATGATAAATAAGCCCACTAGAATAACGCCTTTTAGTGAAACTCTTATAGATAATTTCTTTATAAATTTCTATTTAGACAAGGTGAAATCATCTATTTTTCAATACCTATATCCGATCATTTTCCAATAATTTTATCTTTTGACTTAAAACCTGATAGGAAATTACCTATATCAACTCCAAATTATCGAAAAATTGACTCTACCAATAAAAAGTTACTTTCTAGAAAAAAATAAAATGGCTGATTGGAGCAAAGTTAAGCAAGCCTGTATAGAAAATAAACCTGACCATGCTTACACTTTATTTTTAGAAATCTTTACACTTCACTATAATGAATCTTTCCCTATTATATCTATTACATCTGCTAACAAATTTAAAAAGCCTGGATGACCTCAGCTTTACTTAAGTCAGTAAAAACTAAAACTAGTTTGTATAAACATTATCTAAAAAATCCAACTTGTGAAAATAAGAATGCTTTTAATAAATTCAATAACAAATTTAAAACAATAATGAAAAAGCTAAAAAAAGTTATTACTCAATAAACTCTTAAACTCTAAGAATACAAACTCCAATATTTGAAATCCATAAACAATATTTTAAATAATAAAAATAGTGTAAAAGTGAAATTTTACTTAAACCACTGGAGAATTTTTGACACTAACACAAGTCCCAGTACATATATATCTAATAGATTTAATGATTACTTTGTAAATGTTGGATCAGACATTGCTTCAAAAATTCAACCAACTCTGGAAATGAAATCACCTAATGAATATCTTACAAATAATCCTAAAAATTATACTTTTCAAATTTTTCCTACTACTCCACATGAAATTAAAGATATCATTAAAAATTTTAAACATAAAAACTCTTCAGGATATGATAACATTAACCAAAGTGTTGTAATTGAATGTGCAGAATTCATAGCTGAAATTCTTTCTGATATTGTAAATTCTTCTTTCCTAACAGGTATTGTCCCTGATGAAATTAAAATAGCGAAAATCACTCCAATATATAAATCAGGTACAAAGTCTAGTGAATCTAATTATAGGCCAATCTCCAACTTACCTATTTTCTCAAAAATCTTTGAAAAGGCTATGTTTATCAGATTAATCAAATATTTGAATAAATATAATATGTTATCTGACTTCCAATTTGGTTTTAGACCAAATAACTCTACATATATGCCCATTTTAGACTTAATAGATGGTGTAACATCAAACTTTGAATCTCACAACCACTCAATAGGTATTTTTCTAGACTTAAAAAAGCATTTGATGTAATAGATCATAAAATATTACTACTAAAACTTGAATACTATGGAATTAAAGGTCTATCTCTAACTTGGTTTTCTAACTACCTAACTAACCGTAAACAATTTACTAGGTAAACTCCCAAAATTCTGACATCAAAGACATCAAATATGGAGTACCCCAAGGATCTATATTAGGACCTCTTCTCTTCTTAATTTTTATTAATGATTTACCTAATACATCAACGCTATTTAAATTTTTATTGTTTGCTGATGACACTAACTTATTTGCTAGTCATAAAAACTTGAAAGATTTGGTTGCCTTGTCAATTCTGAATTATTAAAAATATCAAATTGGTTTAAAATAAACAAACTAGCTCTTAATCTTGAAAAAACTAATTTCATACATTTCCATCTAAAATCTCATTTGTACAATCTTGATCCAATAAAGATAGATGGCACTACCTTAACAAAAATCTTCTGTAAAATTCCTAGGAGTAATAGTCGATCAGCACCTAAACTGGAAAGAACAGTCAAATGAACTTTCAAATAAAATAGCAAAAATCTCAATATAATTAGACACATTAAAGATATGATTGACTTCTCTGCTCTTAGGCAACTCTATTTTTACTCTTATTCATTCATATCTAACCTATTGCAATATAATTTGGGCAAATACTTATAAATCAACTATTGGCAAAATCCAAATTCTACAAAATAAAGCAATAAGACTAATATTTAAAGAAAAGAATTATACTAATACAACCAATCTATTTAATAATTATAATATTTTAAAATTGAAAATATATATAAACAGCAAACTGCCTTATTTGTATTTAAATATCTTCATAACTTTTTTACCCAATATTTTCTATGCAAACAAATTCTTTGATAATCTAAACATTAAATGTAAACCCAATCTCAGAAATAGTAATAATATCTATCTTCAATATGCATCTACTAATGCCAGATTATTTACTAACAAATTTTCTGGACCTAGAATTTGGAATAGCCTCCCTCCTGATCTAAAAAAATCTAAACCAATTAACCTCATTTAAAACTAACTTAAAAATATTTCTTTTAAAATGGCAAACTTAATTTCCTCTTGGCTAAAATTATTTAATATTGACTCAAATTCTCAATTATGATCACTAAATACCTTTATTATACATTATATGTACTAACTACATTTTATACAATCAATATGACTATATGTACTATCTGTGGTTACTTTCATCCAATAAACTAAATCACTTCCTACTTGATCCCTAAATAATTCCTAATTTCCATCATTTAAAGACTTTTATATGTCATATTATTACAAACTTTGAGGTTGGCAATTGTACGGGATACAAATCCCTTAGGCCAATCCTTTTTTTTCTCAACTGATTTCTGTACTATGAGTTTGAAACATTATTCTTTAAAGTATGTACAAGCAAATGGACATTCATGTATTATACTTTAATAGTTTAATTAACTTAAGCTTGTCTTCTTGATTTGTACTCATCAGTATGTTGAGAAAAAATAAACTTGATTGATTGATTGATTGATTGTATGGATACCCTGAGGCTCTGCGAATGACCTAACAATTATAGAACGATTTAACAGAAAAAGACGTTCCACAAGACACTGAGTGTAGGAGTGCAGGAGTGTCTCTGGTGAAACGCCGACTTTATACAGCCAACTAGGATTCAGTTCTTCTGAGTCGAGTCCACTTTCATGAAAGACCATATTCCATGAAAATAAACCTAAAGTTGACTGAGATAGTCATTGTTTCTAACTTTTGTAGCGCCATGACTTTTATGATGACCTAAGCGAAGTCGAATGATCCATAGGAAGAGGAGTCGAGGTGAAGGGCCTGACAGAAGGCGTTGCGAAAGTCCTTGTACGACCGATGCATTGTGGGAACGATCAACTCCAGATTGCAGGTCCTCGCCTGAGGATAAATGACCTCTTGGTCTGGAGTCATGAAGGTCAAGCTGACCCCTGACTGAAGGTATGGGGCTCCTGTGAAGAAATGTAAGAGGTGGGGAAGACTCAGACGATCTGAAACACCACACAACAGACGATACAGGCATGTAAACTGGCCCATGCACGATCGATTTCATAGCTGACGACCGACCGGCACTGGCGTACGTGGTCTTGTGCCGCCCATGGCTCCTGTGCTGCCCCAATCTGCTGCATTCATTAACTTTTCTTGGGGGCGAGAAAATTTTTTGGCAAATTTTAGGCAATTTCTTGCAAATTTTTGTCAATTTCTTGCAAATTTTTGGCAATTTTGGGCAAATTTTGTTTTTTTCTATATAAAATGGCCCGACAAGCCAAAAAGTCATCAATTTGTCGCCCCCTTCATGTGTGCCGCCCATGGCTCGAGCCATAGTGAGTTACGCTACTGTATATCGGTATATATCCTCCCCCCTCAAAAAATCAGTATACCTTAAAGTTTTTTATGTGATTTACATGTGGTTATATGTGCTTTAGGCCTATATGGTTTATGTGGTTCATAGTTAAGATTTATACCCACCCAAAATATTTATACCCTCCCAAATCAAATTCCTGGCTATGCTCCTGATAGCTGCTTCAATTTAGTTGCAGATCTTCAACTGTTGCAACTTACAGTTGCGATAGTACATTTATGGTTTAAATAAATGGTGACAATTTATAAAAAAATAATATTGAAAATTAGAGCAAAGTAATGTGCATCAAACCATGCATTTTCCATGTTCCCCATGCACTGCTATCATGCTATCATGTAGGCAGCAATCCCCCTCACTGCTCCAGGTCAGAAATGGCACTCTGCTCAAGCCAACCGCCACTACAACTTTTTGACAGGTTAGACTAGGGAAAGGGATAGGCATAGTGGTTGCTCTCCCCACTTTTTCATCCAAGTTTACGCCAATGGTTGACTGACCTCTGATAAAAGCAGAATAGCGACGACGTTGACTATGCTTTTAGATTTCGGTTTTAGATAATATAATAATTATAATATATCAACCTTTATTCGCAAATGCAAATAACACAAGATAGAAATAAACATAATGCTTAACTAACACTTACACATTCTGTCATTATAATGAAGAGTAATTATGTTCTTAGCAGGGGCGGCGCTAGAGGGGTGGGTCCGCGGGTCGGGACCCTCCCAGCCTCGGGCAGGGGCACCCGAGCAAATCGTGCAAATCCGCAGAGAAATTTTGACTTTTTTTGGGGAGGGGTAGTCTGAGCTGGGTCCCGGTTGTGTAGACTGCATTAGACCCACCCAGCCAACAAAACCCAGCGCCGCCTCTGGTTCTTAGGAAAATAACTATTAGGTAGCTGAAGTAAGTAAGATAATCAACCTATCTCCCCGTTGTTCAGTTCGGCGCAGAACTTCCGGAAGAATCGAAGCGCTCTGTGGACCCGGTGCGATCGTCCTTCGTAGGTCGGCGGTTCGTTGATGAGAAGAGAGCGTAAGAAGTCTTCCAGAGAGATCCCATCTCCAGGTGGAAAGACCACGTCAGGGTCTATTCCACGTGGAACTGGTCTCCATCCCAAATCCTCCATCCCCTCCTACGCCAAGGAGATTACCCGTAAACACTTCGAAACTGCTACTTTACCATTAGTATATACTATGAAAAGAATAAAGCCCAGTGCATGATTTATGTAGCGTCTTTATTTGACGCAAAAAGAGAACCTGTTTATAACTAGGCGTTTTAGTAAGTGCGTTGGTGAAAAGCAGACATGTTTACTTAAGATTAATGGATTCAGTTGAATGCTTCATGCGAATGCAAAGCAGTGTTTAATCTAGGCCGTTTCCGGGGGGGAATCGCCCCTTTTTCCACCCCGGAAATTTCAAATTCCCCCGGAAATTTTGGAATACTGCATGGACTAACAGCGGCCCATAGCACAGAATTCCCCCCGGCTTTGTCAGTTCCCCCAGCTTTTTTGAGTTTCCTCCCGGAGTCCAGGAGTCTAGATTAAACACTGATGCAAAGGAAAACGATACATAATATATATATATATATATATACGTAAATGTAGATAGAGGTATATATATATATATATATATATATATATATATATGTATATAATAAGCGTATGCTGACAGCTATTGCTAGAAGTTGTGACATCCTGGATTCGAAGACGTAGAAACGAAGAATTCGACGGACAGCGTCTGCGGTTCTTTGTCCGGTTGCGACGAAAGAAAATCCGGATGTTTCCAGCCAATTCTCCCACAAGAAACTCTCCTTTTCACTCAACGACTCACCCCCCACAACCTCATCAAAACATCAACAAACACTCATCAAACAGTCACCACCACCACCACCATCACATCATCATCATCATCATCATCATCATCATCATCATCATCATCATCATCATCATCATCATCATCATCATCATCATCATCATCATCATCATCATCATCATCATCATCATCATCATCATCATCATCATCATCAGCATCATCATCATCATCATCATCATCATCATCATCAATTATATTACTATATATTAAATAAATAAATATAAAAATTAAATAAATATATTAATTACTATTATATCACAAGACTATCTGGATCTTTTACTTACTTAATTACGGGCTTTTTGCAAAAAATATTTTCAAACGTCAAAGTCAATGACGTCAACATGACGTAGCCAAACAGTTACTATAATGATTAATTATCAATACAACATCAAATTCAAATTCACAGAAAATTTAGAACTATATCGAAAATTTTCTAGAACTACCAGTCTTCATCAGTGGCGTAACGTTTTGTTGACTAAATTTTCTATTTAGGGTTAGGTTAGGGTTAACCCTAACTCCTCAACGTGCTGACGACCTGCTTCAGCCCGAAACAAACTTTGGGGCCCCCAAAAAGATGCCCCCGGCCCCAAAGTCACGCTACGCCACTGGTCTTCATATTTTCCGGAACGCCGTTCCGCCTCGTTCCGGTTCAAAAGAGCCCTGCTTACTTACTAGGCCCACTTCCTGCTTCTGTTGAATGTCGTGGTTGTCTTGTGCGGAGGCGAACAGTGAATTGTCCATTGAAAATGCAGAGACGTTTAACAGATTCATTGTTATAACTCAGTGTGCTTTGAATATCATCATAGAATAGATAGAATATAGACTATCATAGTTCACCTTCTTCAGCAGCTGTCTAAGTTCAAGGTCGGCAACATCTTCGAGTGACGTCAGCTGCGATATATTCTCAAGGTCGGACACCCTCGCCCCGTCCGTCAGGAACCTCCTGACAGCCGGACTCAGCCACGCCAGGCCCCGGCATCCGTTGCCAGCGGCCTGGGCCACCATCACTCCCACAATCCAGAAGACCTTCGACTCGCTGAGCACGTGATCGATGGCGGGAAGCAGGTGGCCTCTCTGTCCCTCGAACACGGCTCTATTCTTGACTGTTCTGTCGACGATCAATCGAAAGACGAGGCAGAAGAAGTGGGCGAGGAGGGAGCCGGCGTCGACGCCTGCCTCCTCCTCTTCCTCCTCGAAGATGACTCTGAGACGACCGACCACCAGCAGCCGTCTCGGAGCGTCCGTGTACACCTGGATGACGTCATCGAGTAGAGTCTCTGACGATCGACTGATGACGACATCAAACGTATCTCCAGAGGTCACTCGGTCCATCGCATCAGACGGCGGAGGAGAAGAAGGAGGTCCTCCTGTATTAACCCCTTAACCGTGCATTTAACTGTAACTCAATGTAAAATGGACGGCTATATCTGGGGTCCCCAGTTAAGGAGTTAAAGGCAAAAACATTAAATGAGAAGGAACTCCGTTGACAAGATTCAAAAGCTTCAGCGCATTAAATCCGCCGAAAGGCGACAACGCATTGTGTGCGCTTAATGTAGGCCTGTAGGAGTATCCAGAAGAATCTCTATGGTCACTGATCTATGCCCACCAGCTAGAAATCTGCTTCTGCCATTGGCGTCTATTAATAGACGACAATGGTTTCTATGGTTTCTGCCCACCAGTGGGCGGAGCAACCGGACTTTGTTGGTAAATACTGGATACCCCTATAGAGCGTTAATTGAGCAGCGCCTCCTGGCGACTGAAATCGGACTCGGCTGACCATCGGGTCGTCGTCGTCTCACCTGGCTCGGAGTCTTCGGCGAGATTCATCCTCTGGTCGCCGCCGGGCATAGATCGCAACAGCGCCTCTTCTTCCAGCGTCACGTGACCACCTTCGCCGATGACCCTTCCGTAGAGGTCACGACCCAAGTAGGTCGACCGATGATCCTCGTTTTCATAGTCTGTGGTGGTGGTGGTGATGGTGGAAGAGGATGGGAGGGTGGCATATGTCGGAGCGACCGAGTACGACCACTGACTCTCCTCTTCGCTGTACGAGGAGGAAATCATTTGCTCGGCGTGGGGAGGAGGATGGTGCTGGTGGTGGTGGTGATGGTGGAAAGGTTGAGAATCGTCGTAAGTAGCCTGGTAGAAATACGGATCCCGATGAACCGGAAGGGAAACTCCCTGACCTATGACCTCGCTGTGACCTCTGTCGTCGACATCTAAACAGTGGTTGAGAATCCAGCGAATTCAGCTCAAAATCACATGAAATCCATGCGTCTGCACTCAGTAATGCAGTAACTTCGGTTGGATTCGTGAAACCGAGTAACAGACATGGGCGTCCGGAGGGGGGTGCAAGAGGGTGCAATTGCACCCCCCTGGAAAAAATGTGGAGTTATGAAAAAAATAAAATTACCTGTTTCTTTCGTCACAAAACCTTGTTTTGCATCCTCCTGGAATTTTTTTGATTTCTTTCGTAACAAGACCCTGTTTTTGCACCCCCTGGAAAAATTTCTGCGGACGCCCATGGTAACAGACAGGCAACTATAGTGCTGTGGGTGTTTGCCAAAGCATAAATAGTGACATCGCGTTCGATTAGAAAGAGAATCACTTGAATTTGTTTCAGTAATATCAAGTCATTTTTTCCACAGACATTTCTAAATTCCCTCCACAATGCGTGAAACTGAATTTAGCAATGGAGTTCAGTTTCTTTGTTAAAATTCACGCAATGCGAATTCTTGAGTACTCACTGCTCACTGACCTTCATTGTTGTCCGGCGTGTCGGTGCTGAGGCGGCGAAGGTCGTCGGTTGCCACGGCAACGGGGACCGAGTTGTTTTCGTCGATCGTTGTTGGCCACCTGTTGCTGTTGTCAATTCGTCCTCCTGCAGACGACAGCGTCATTCTCTCGGAGACCATCTGCTGAAGAGATCCTTCGATGGTCGACAGGTAGTCGAAGACACCGGAGACGAAGCAGCTGACGACGCCGGCGAAGCAGTCGTTCACTCCGACCGCCCCTCTCCGGTTGACGAACGCAAACAGCGCCAGTATCAGACGCAGGTTCTGCAGGTGAACGGAAACCACCTGGACCAGAGGAGTGGCGAGTGTATACTGACGTTCGACGGACACCTGTTGATCGACGACCGGTTGGATCATCTTCTGACAGGTTCTCTGGGCCAACATGGCGGCGTCCAGGTGCAGGCGATGCTCGTCCGGTGTGCAGTCGCCCCGCGATATCTCGATGAATTCGGGAATTAGAGAGACGACGAAGCGATAGCAGATGGAAGCGAAGTCCTGGAGACTGGTCAGCATCCAGTCCTTGAACCTCTCGTCCACCTCGAAGTCTCCGAAGTCTTCGACCGATTCGACCGCCGAGCTGCAGCCGACCACCATCGGCCACAAGTCGTCGACCAGTTGCGGCCTGGAACCAGACGAGAGTCTCTGCTGGGGCAGAAAGAAGTCGCTCTGATCTCGAATGGTCAGTTCCATTTGACGCAGAGAAGATAAGAGACATGCTCCCTCTCCCTCAGCATCTCTGGCCACCCTTTCTCTCTGTCCTCCTCTATCGTCTTTCTCTCTTTGCTCCAACTTTACCTCTTCCTCTTCTACATCTTCATCATCCTCTGTTTCGTTTTGGTCTTCCGCTTGTTTATCGTCGTCGTCGTCGGCATCGTCATAAACTCCTTGTTTCTGTTCTTCTTCGAACTCTTCCGCTTCGTTGTCTGTTGGATTTGAACGCGAACTGTCTTCTTCTTCTTCTCCTCCTCCTTCCTCTTCGGTGCCTGTCAGTGTTTCTGTGGCTGTCGTTCTGCTGTGTTTGACTGCAGCTGCGTTGTCCTCAAGAGAGATCGACCGATTCCTCTCTGACCACCCATCCCACCGGCCGCCGCCGCCGCCGCCGCCGCAGTGGCCAGAGGAGGATGCATGATCCTCCGCCTTCCGCGTTGGATTTTGAGCTCCTCTCGACGCTCGACGGATGTCCTCTCGAAGCTGTCGTTGCCTGGTAACCGACTCTTTTGTCGTTTCCTGGATATGCAGCCGCGTTCCTCTGGTTACAGATCGGTTCAGACCGGAAGAATCCGCTGTCATGGCGACAAGCGTTGACCTCGACTGACCTCTGCCTTTCGGTCGCCGTTGGTTGAGGTAGGTGGAGGTTTCCACTGGAGGCGGTGGCAGTCTGACCCTTCGTAATTGGCAGGCTCCACCTACTGAGCGAGTGGCAACAACAGGTGGCGCCGGTTCGGACGTCACTTCCGGTCTACGCAAACGATTTCCGCTCGACTTTGACGACGACTTGGTTTTGGAGAGAGAGCGCCGATGGTCAGTGGCTCCACCTGGCGAATGGTCGACGTCCAAGTGACGACGAAGAGAATGAGTCTCGTTTCTAATCTGTTCCATAGACTCTCTATTCGTCACAATTCACACGCAGAACCAATTTATATAGCGCCACGTTGAGTTATCACATGCCAAGAGTAAAGGTATGAATCTGAAGCGAAGGACGTGATCACGTGACGAGAGGCAAAACATTTGCAAAGTCACGTGATTCGTACGTTGAGAATCGAACATTTGGAAATAAAGTTCAAACTTACCACATCAATTTTTGATATCACAAACTTATTTTTAGTTTATTCCAAATGATATAAAATATTAAAATAAAAATTAAGGAAAGAGATAATTTAGCCTAATATTCCTTCGAACAGCTCTTCTTTTTCCTCTTATTCTTCCTCCTCTTCCTCTTCCTCCTCCTCTTCTTCTTCCTCTTTCCTTTGTATATATATATATATTATCTGTTAAGATCCTTCTCTGATTTATTTTGTCTGTTACCTTCAAGCGTTCTGATTGGTTGACTAATTGATGACGGTTTAATACCGTTTAGTTCTTACGTCGCGATGCGTTGGTGGGACCGACCTAGCGTTGACTGTCTAGTAGACGGTTTACGTTGGCCAACTTCGCGATGCGTTGGTGGACGATGTTCGAAGACGACGAAACGACGAAATAACAATTGTTCGTCGAATCGTAGTTTAACAACAGACCTAGTGGAGTCATTGCAGCGTCAGAGGGGTGGGCGACAATCGACGACGTTGCCCGTTCATGGCTAACAACTAATCAGGGCTTGTTTTAAGAAAAAGTCTTAACGTACAAAACTACACAGAAAATACGTGGACATCGCGCAAAAAATGGCCAAAGTTGCGATAATTTTAACGTACCATTTTATCCGTGCGCAAAGTTTTGTGTATCACTGGCGAAAACATCCTGAAATGATGTTGAAAATGAATTCAATGATTGGGTAACGAGGTTCAGTCGTATTGGGAACAGTATTATCCTGCACTGCGAGCGAATTGCGGATTCTGGATGGGCTGTTGTGAAATCTTTATAGGACCAATCCCCATTCTATTTTAGTCAGGGCATATATATATATATATGTCCGTTGTTCTGTTGACGAATTGTCCCTCAAGACCAATTTTGACCAAGACTCTGAGCTTCAAGGCCAAATCGATGCAGAATAATATTATTATATTGTCATTTGGCGCCGGGAATTGCCCGCCGCCCTGACCAATTTACCTAGCGTTCTGTCTAGCGGAAGCGATGACGTTGGCCAACTTCCTCCGCGCCATTTCTACTTCCGCTTCCTGTTGACGACGAAACGACGAAATCTGTTTCAATCGAAACAACAGACCTCCATTGAATCAGTCACGTGACCCCGGACTATACGACAATCGACAGTAACCTGTTCATGTGGCTCATGACTAAACAGGGCTTGTTTTAAGAAAGTTTTATCACTGCAGCCTAACTAAGAAAATTTTGTTTTGTAAATCCGCACAAAAAAACAAGTAAAAATTCGTCCAGCAAATTTATCATCTGCACAAAGCAAGTAAATTTTGTTTTTTCACTGCACATTTTCGTTTTATCACTGCACATTTTGTGTATCACTGCACGTTAAAACAGGCCCCATGCATGATGACTTTGAAAATGAATACATACGAAGCATTCCGGAATAACGGAGTTGAGTCGCTTTTAGTTTACACAGGGCACAGCACCTTCCGATCCCGGTCCATCTGGGATCGAATTGCGGATTCTGGATTGGCTGTTGTGCATCCCTTAGGTTATCCATCACTCATTGTAATATACTTTGATCAATCTCTGATCAGCTATTTGGCTATCAATTTCTTTGTTAAATTATAAACTTAATTAGTTAGTTACTTAATTAATTTGTTATTTGATTTTAATTTTGATCTTTTGCTAGTATAAGTTAGTTAAGGATTCTTTTTCTTTTTGCATCATTATGTATCTCAAATTATGATGCTGGTTTTGAGAGATAAATAAATAAATTGATTGATTGATTGAAAAAATGCAGAGATAAGGACCAATCCCCATTCTGCGTTTTAGTAAGGGCAGTCAGGGCTGAGAGTAGGAAGCGAATGACTCAAGAGGAATCTATCATCATCATCATCATGCACCCATCTCTTTCGCAGACTCAAATGCTGACCGTTAGCAATTAAGTCGACGTACCTGAGGCCCTCTACGCCTAAATTCAGTTCTCTTCCAACGTTCCTGGATCTCTTTAACTCTACAACAGAGACGACAACTGCTATAGCATGGTCAGACTCTCTCTCTCTCTCTCTCTCTCTCTCTCTCTCTATCTATCTATCTATCTATCTATCTATCTATCTATCTATCTATCTATCTATCTATCTATCTATCTATCTATCTATCTATCTATCTATCTATCTATCTATCTATCTATCTATCTATCTATCTATCTCTATCTATCTATCTCGCTTCAACATAATCATAATTGCAATTTATCTAATTGAATATAACATAATTTAAAATATTAATCATATTTTTACCTACTTTGTACTCCAGATGTCTTTTATTCGTCTGTCCTCTTCCTCGTCCTCTTCCTCCGCTCCCTCCTCCATTAATACTCAAGCGACGACCCACGACGACTCAGTCGCTGTTGTCTCTTGTCTCTTGAGAAGAGGAGGAGAAGGACGAGGAAGAGGAGGAGGAGGAGGAGGAGGAGAAGGAAGTCTTCGAATCTACAATAGGAACATTCCGTCGACAACAACGTCATCGAGTTTTCTGTTGACAAACGACGTCATAAATCCGCGCAAGTCACAAGTCAGTTGATTACGTCATCAATGGAATGTCTACAGCTTCAGACGAGAGAGACATCTCTATATCGAGAGAGAGAGAGAGAGAGAGAGAGAGAGAGAGAGAGAGAGAGTAGACATCGAGTGAATGAAAACCTGCATCTGTGACTTTGACTCTTTCCTAAGCATTCGTAGGCAGCGCGCCATAACAGTCAGAAGCGCTGATTCCTCTTCTATAGCGCCTGATAAGTGTTTCTCTTGGGGGCCCAACGCCATCTCCATCTGTTCTTCCAGGCCACTGAATCTGAGAGTCCTAAGGGGGAGGAGTGGTGATGAATTCTGTGTTGTTTCGCTCAAAGCACAGGGCAAGAAATTCCAGTGAACTCGAAGGAAGAGAACGAATCGAAGAATAATTAATAAACCTGTTTCTGAACCTCCTAAGACATCAGTTACTGTGCGGCTAGAGAGTAGAGACGAAGGAAACCGGTCATTTAGAGAGGACGAGTTTGGCCTCAATGGGACGAAGGCCAGAATGCCCTGCGCCCCATATACTCCCCACACGCAGCCTCTCCTCTAACGCTCTTTACTTTTCAGCGGCTGTAGCGACGCTTAATTAATGAAAACTATCTACGACCAGAAATCAATACAAATCTCCCATTTTGCGTGGAGATTTTTTTAATGGCGCCTGGAGAATTCTACAACACCGATCACTTGGATTAGAGGCATCCGAGTGGAAGAGGAGGAGGATGGGAAGAGGGGTCATCTGCTGCGGTTAACTGCAAACTCCTCTCCTTCCGATCAAAAGGCAATGTTCTCCGCTACACATCAGAGTCAGCATTTCCAATGAGGACAATCAGACGATCGACCAAACAAAGAAAGACTCTTTTAATGCTAAAATAAAACTAAAAAACTAAAAGCAGTTACTAATAATAACAACAGCAATGTCAACCACTGAGGCTTTCGAAGAATTACACACTAGAGAGAGAGAGAGAGAGAGAGAGAGAGAGAGAGAGAGAGAGAGAGAGAGAGAGAGAGAGAGAGAGAGAATCGCAGATGAAGCTGTCTCAGCCGCTGCTTAGTCAGAAGCAACCAACGCTTTGTGTACTAACTAGAGTGACACGGTAACGGTTACCGCGGGAGATCCGCGGTAACCGCGGTAATTACCGCGGTGGTAGGGACAATTAGGTCAAAAAGTGCGGTAATACCGCGGGAACGGGGACATTTACCACGGTAATACCGCAGTGACGGTATTATCAATTTGATGATAACAATAATATTGAAGTTGTACAGGCTGTTGTGATATGTTGTATATCGATGACTTTCTTACTTATCTTGTATCTAGATCGAGAGTCTTTGGCTGGACACTGTCTCTTCCGTTTTGGTTGTTGCTGATAATGGACATTTGCGAGAATAAAATCTTTTAAATAAACCAAATTTTATCATCATCATCATCATCATCATCATCATCATCATCATCATCATCATCATCATCATCATCATCATCATCATCATCATCATCATCATCATCATCATCATCATCATCATCATCATCATCATCATCATCATCATCATCATCATCATCATCATCATCATCATCATCATCATCATCATCATCATCATCATCATCATCATCATCATCACATCATCATCATCATCATCATCATCATCATCATCATCATCATCATCATCATCATCATCATCATCATCATCATCATCATCATCATCATCATCATCATCATCATCATCATCATCATCATCATCATCATCATCATCATCATCATCATCATCATCATCATCATCATCATCATCATCATCATCATCATCATCATCATCATCATCATCATCATCATCATCATCATCATCATCATCATCATCATCATATTTTCCGCCAGATAAAGATTCCAATCGAAACCACGCAAGTTCCGAGGACAAGAAGCATGTTATCAGCTATTGCCATTTTTCCAAATATTGTGCTGCTATCGATTAAATGTGATAAATATTTGCATATATTCAGTACTTTCAACAGTTGGAGTTTAACCTGTAGACACGTATGCACGAAATTAAATTTCACCATAGGTCTATGCTTTTTATTGTAGCAAGTCGTTTGGCAAATTTATCTGGAGTTTGTAATAGGCTCGACTTAGGACGATATTAAGGTCAATGCATCTGCCTTGAACTTTGTACGACTGGGTTTCGCCTCGTCGATAAATATAACTCTAATTACTTCGACCGGCTTTTCGTCAAGTATAAGACAGCAACTCATGCGAGCTCATGACCAGGGATGTTAACAAGGACTCGGCCCTCAAAGCCAGGACCAGGACCAGGACCAAGGACTCAACTCTAAAGGCCAGGACCAGGACCAAGGACTCAACCCCAAGGCCAGGACCAGGAACAAGGACTCAACTCTCAAGGCCAGGACAAGGACCAAGAACTTTACTAAAAAAATTTAGCAAGTCCTTGAAACAACATGTTCTGTCATACCAATTAGGCTGTTATTTAAATGCCAAAATGATAAGCCAGATTACTAATGCATATTACACAGTACATTTTAAGAATGGAACAGACCAAACATTGCTCTTTTGCATAGTTAAGCATAGTCAGCTATTAAGCTTAGAGCTGCATTTTAAAAAACACCAATGTTTCCAACAATGAATCTGACATTTTTGCCCTGTGTGGGCGCATTATGATTCCGTTTTGAGAGAATATACGCTCCACTGGAGAAGGCGTCACAGGTGTGCATAGAATTCTCTGAAGGAGTGGTTGCAAGTGGACAAACTGTTGTGAACAGGCAGCTGTTTCAATCGTCATTTGTGAACCTGGTGATGGCAAGTTGATAGCCTGCATATTATGTTCTCCCATTTGTCGCCGCAGAGTCACTCAGACTAAAAATAACCTAAAATTCATTCACTAAACAAATACACTTTGACCTAGATTTTATATGGCCATGACTGATTTCAAGGACAATTCAAGAACTCACCTCTCAAGGCCAGGACCAGAACCAGGACCAGGACCAAGGACTCAACCCTCAAGGCCAGGACCATGACCAAGGACTCAACCCTCAAGGCCAGGACCAGGATCAAGGATTCAACCCTCAAGGCCAGGTCCAGGACCAAGGACTCAGTCCTCAAGGCCAGGACCAGGACCAAGGACTTGAAACTGGTTCTTAAGGAGTCCTTAAGGCCAGGACCAAGGTCAAGGACTAACATTCATGCTCATGAGATAAATAAAGCCAGCCGATGTCAGTGCTTAAGAGTCATTCAATATCGAAACAAAGGAACAACCTACAGAAACTATGAAGTTATTCTCTGCAACGGTAATGGAGTCAAAATTGTAAAGCCAAAAGATTAATTACAACCAAATGAAAATACACTGATGTAATCCACAATATTAAGTAGCCTATCTAGTTTATACTAGAGAGATAAATACTGTGCTTAGTAAAACTGTGCACAGTATCGAACATGTACAGATTGAAGAAAATAATATTTTAATAGATCAACATTTGAGATCTTCTAGTCAGCGTCACTGCTTCAGTAGACCGCCAATATAACTAGATTGATCGCTCGAAACCACATTTAGCCTATACTGGACTTGATATCCAAAGCAATCCTATTAACAGAAGAAAATGACTAAATAATCTTTAATGAATTGAATATTGATTGAAAGCGTACAGCGTTCGCATATTTCTACACGAAGACTTCATACGAGTTATAATTATGTGAATATACAAATGCGACGGACGGTCTCGAAAGTTAAAATAAGTTCTGATAAAAACGAATGACACAAAATTATATAAGCCTAATGAAAAAAATCTAGTACTGTGCTAGATACGTGGTATCAAGCGAATATTAAATGGCAAAGGAATCGTGACCAATCCAATCGGTTCGAAAGGCTTTTCCTCGACTTTTTCTTGACCCTCGGGAGGTAGAATTATGAAATTCTGAACAATGGCTGTGAGAACGAGGAATATTTCAGTACGAGCCAAAACTTCTCCCAAACACGATCGACGACCTGCAAAAGCAAAATAATTTTCTTTTCCTTACAAACCACATACAATTACTAATTATATTATTTGACTGAAGTCGAACCTCTCATGATGTGACCAGCGTAGTTCACTTTTCTTATTATTATTTCCCGTTTTCACATTTCTGTTGCTTTGCTTTCTTCTACGACTCTTTCGCATTTTACCTTGTCCATCCTACAACTGATTCTCATGATCCTTCTGTAACACCATAATTCAAAGCAAGCTATTTCCCAGGAATTTGTGTTGGGGCGGGTCTCATAAATGCAGGGCGTGTCAATGTTGAGTGTTTCATCTGGACTCCGTTGACCCAGGGGAATAAAAATGGGCGAAGGAGGTGGCGGGGGTTCGATGCTTGACCCCGGAAAAAGGAAAACACAAGTAAAAAATGATTTCCGTTGTCATCTCTTCAGTTTTCGTACGGTTCATTCTAGTTTTTGTGAAGTCAGTTATAGTGGCTCAAGTTAATATTTCCAAAGGTGAATTTCCCTCTTTAGAATTTTGAATGAACAGTTTTAACATCAGCCAACTCATGTGATAGCCAATACCAACCCTGGAAAGGGGTGTAGTGGTGTTGGTGTCTGTCGCAAACCGAGGGGGGGCTGTGACCCCGGCTAGGGTGTCGTGTAAGAAAATCCCTGATTCAAATGCCGGGTTCCTTTTCATAATCATCCTGTTCGTTGTCCAGGTTTCGCCAGGGCCGGATTATGGTCCGAGTGGGCCTGGGGCTGAGAAAAAAAGGCCGTCGCCTATACTGAAAATCTCTTGACAAGCAAAAAAGGTTATCTCCCTTCCAAATCGTGCTGACGAGCAAAAAAGGTTATCTGGAAATTCGGTGGGCCTATTTTCATGGTGGGCCGGGGGCTACAGCCCCCTCAGCCCCCGCCTTAATATGGCCCTGGGTTTCGCATCCATAAGTCAGCACTGGGAATATGTAACATTGGATGAGTCTCTTCTTGCATTCGATGTTGATATCAATCCTCTTGTACTCTTTCATCTGCCGAAACGCTTCCTTGGCCATGCCAGGTAGCTCAGATGATATAAATACAAAACGCATCACCTTTTTAGTTCATTTAGTAAATAGCTTTTTGATGGAAAATTCGCGCCCAAGTGCCGTATAAGAATTAAAATCATGAGTGGAATGAAATTTTAAAATTAGAGAATCTGCTAAAATTTCAATCATATGTTTTCTAGATTTTCACAAATATCATCGGGAATTAAGTAAGTAAGTAAAGTCAAGATTAATGTGGTGACTAGTCGACAGACTGCGCGAACACATTACATACTTGTAATTCTTAAATAAAAACCCGATACATAGGCATATAAAAAGTGATACAAATTCAGAAATTTACCGAGTCCAAACGGAATAACCATGTCTTTGTCGGTTATCTTGCTATCGCCATCTAAGAATCTTTCCGGTCGGAATTCCTTTGGATCGTCCCATATTTTGGGGTCCATGTGCGCAGCGTAGATATTGACCAACACCTAAAGACAACAGTGCAGAAAGAACGTCAAGGAAATTAATTTTTGTTTGTCACCAGATTCTTTAATCGAAAGCATAATAAGAGATTTTTCAATGAGGTCGTCCATAAGATACGTCACGCTCGAAGGGATAGGGTCTAAGAAAGAGTGAGAGTTTGTGACAGGTTGAGGGTAAGGACCACCATGAGGTCACACTTTCAGTATATATATAGAATATCTTAAATATGCCGGCTGGGAGGTGCAGTGAAAACGTTTGAGAAGATGCTTTTTTGATCATTGACCCTGTTTTGTCCGAGCTACATAAAATTTTAAGTCTCAATTATAATTATTTGTTATCGTTACTGAAAATTGATTATCTGTTTCGCTGCCGAAAATTGAACGAGAAATTCGACTATCTAATCTAATCTTAAACTTCTATAGCGCCACTTTCATAATGCACCCATCAACCGATGGCACACCAAATCCAAATCACTAAAGATCCAGGTCAAATCCAGAGTATCCGGCCGAACAAACGGGTGACAGTCTATGGTGGATAAGCCCGGTCAAAAAGATGAGTCTTTAATCTTGCTCTAAAAATTTGTAATGAATCTGCAATGCGAACATGCTTAGTTCCAGAGTTTTGGGGCGGCCACTGAGAAAGCACGAGAACCAAGAACTGTCCGAGTATGGGAGATGAAGAGAACTATTGCAGACGAGGATATATTAAATAGAAGATCTGCGAGACGTAATTTATGGACGACGCTCTAAGGAGGGTCCGAGATGATCGACGTACTTTAAGGGGGCCGAGATTTGTGACAGGTTGTTGCATTGGGAGGGATTGGTCAAAAACTAAAACGGGACGTGAATGGCCAATAGAAACGCTGGGTTATATGAGTTATTTGTAACTTTGTAATGTGTCCACGCAGTTCGTTTGGACGAGTTACCACATTAATCAGTACGTTGATGATGATGATGATGATGATAATAATAATAATAATAATAATAATAATAACGCTATTTCCCAGATTAGGTGGCCTTACAATAAATCAATTAGGAAAGTGGCCGTTTTAATAAATCATCATCCACGAATGATGCATCATATATATTTCATCAAAATTTGGATAAATTACTTAGAAAGGTACTGTCTAAGTATGGATGAAGCGATTTTGAAAAATTATTAGAAACACATAGTATAACAAAAATGCACGGCCACCTTATCCAAAACTAAACCATAAAACCCGTATAAAAGGGCCGGCCCTTTTCCCGTGCATTTTCCTATACTGAAATGTTTTCGACGATTGCACGGTAAAAGGGCCGGCCCTCTAATGGGGTATCAATAGAGAAAATTATATATAGGCCTACCATAGCTAGCTAAACCGTACAAGAGGATAAAATAAGCTGTTATTACTATAAATATAGGGCCTATATATAGGCCTATATGTCAGTGTAAGTAAGTAAGTGGGTAATCTAGACTCATGGACTACGGGGGGAAACTGACAAGGCCGGGGGTAAAGTCAGCTAGGGGTCTGTGGGAGAGCTGTAAGTATGTAGTTTGCCAAAATTTCCGGGGCGGGGGAATTTGAAATATCTGGGGGAAAAGACCATTTCCCCCTCACGGAAACGGTCTACTTATAAATATTCAAACATATGATAATCATTTAATATATATTTATATTATGCGCATATACGTATTTATGTATACTGTAAATGCCACTAATATATAATATGATATATATGTGACAGCAAGTATAAAAATATAATATGCAATATTTAATAAAGCATAGGCCTTTATGAAAATAGATAATGATAAATGTGCTATCTGCGCGGCAATCGGATATGCTGCTAATCCATATAATATGCTGATCATATCACCATATATACATATATTATAAGGATATATATATATATTAAGTGCATTAAAAAATAACTATATATACCGTATATAATCTCTATACATATTATGCGCATATGTGTGCCGATAATATTTATGACACACATATATATATATATGTATATATGTATATATATATATATATATATATATATATATATATATATCAACAGCATACATGATATATTATGACAGCACATATATAGATACAACAGCATACTTAGTCTCATACTTCTTCTTCTTCTTATCTTCCTTCCGTCTTTCCCTATTGGGTTGGACGATGGGTCTGAACGAGTTCCTTCCACTTCTGTCTGTCTCTTGCTGCTCTGGTCAATTGGATGAAGTTCATTTGCATTTCTCCTGCATCCTCTTTTAAGTTTTCTATCCATGTTTTTCTTGGTCTTCCTTTTCTTCTTTTCCCCTCAACATAGTTGTATAGTGCTTTCTTTGGTAGTCTTTCTTCCTTCATTCTTTCAACATGACCAAACCATTTCAGTCTTCGTTTCTGTATTGATTCGAGTATCGTTTCTTTTTGCTCTGTCTTTTCTCTGATCGTTTCATTTCTTATTCTTTGACTTCTGCTGACTCCTGCTATTCCTCTTAACCAGTTCATTTCTGCAGTCATTAATCTTCTTTCGTCTTTCTTCTTTTTATGGTCCAGCATTCTGATCCATATAATAGTATTGGTTTGATCAGTGTATTATATAGCTTTAGTTTTGTTTTCAGTGATATTTGTTTGTCTTTCCATATCTTCTGAAGTTTTCCAAATGCTGCACTTGCTAGTCCAATTCTCCTTATTATGTCTTCTTCACTTAGGCCATCTTCTGTCAGTACTGATCCTAGGTATACGAATTTTTGGTACTTGTTCTATTGCTTCCTCCTTTAGTTTTAGATTAACTTTCCCCTTCTTGTTCCCCGTGACCATTGCTTTAGTTTTCTGTATATTTATTTTTAGCCCCACTTCTTCTCCGGCCTTGCTTATTTCATTGGTTAATATTTGTAGGTGATCTGCTTTTGTTGTTATCACATCTATGTCATCTGCAAACCTTAAGTTATTTATTGTTTGTCCATATACTTTTACTCCAGCATCTTCTTCTTTTGTGTTTTGTATTGCTTTTTGCATTCCACATCTAGTATTATATTGAATAGCAGTGGAGATAAGCCACATCCTTGTCTCGTTCCAATTGTTATCTCAAACCATTCTGTTAGTTCCCCATTAATTTTCACTCTGCTCATTGTTTTACTGTATAAGTTTTTTATGAGATTCACTAGCTTCTCTGGAATACCATAGTGCTTCAGTGCTTGCCATAGATCTTCATGCTGTATGCTGTCAAATGCTTGTTTGAAGTCAATGAAATTGTGGTATATTTTCTTATTTGTTTCGCAATATTTTTCTACTATCCTTCTGATCGTATGTATTTGATCAATTGTACTCCTTCCCATTCTGAAGCCTGCTTGTTCCTCTGTCAATATTTCTTCTGAGTAGAAGAACAAATAGGATATATAGAGAGGAACAAGAAAAAGCCATGGATAACACAAATAGTACTGCAACTGAGTGATGAAAGAAAAAACCTAAAAGCGAAGAAAGAAAAAGGGGACAAAGTAGCCAAAAAGGAATACAATAGGATAACAAAAGAAATAAAAAGGAAATGTAAAGAGTGCAAAGAAAACTGGATACTTGGAAAATGCGCAGAAATAGAACGGTCAAACATACTCAACGACTCAAGGAAATTGTACCAGACGATCAAAGAATTATGTGGACAAATCCAATTGAAGACAACCACAATAACAGACAAGAATGGTAAAGTATTAGAAAACAAAAATTACATAATAACAAGATGGAAAGACTATTTTGAAGAATTATACAACACAGCAGGAAATAACAATGAAGACACCAGCATAAGGAAGGAGAACAGAGAAGAGAATGATGAAGAAGAAATAGCAAACGTTACAGAAGAGGAAATAAAAGAAGCCATAAAAGATTGAAAGTTAGAAAATCCCCAGGAACAGATATGATAACAACAGAAATGCTACAAGCAGGAGAGGAAATTACAGTGAATATATTCCACAACCTATGCAATAAAATATTCGAAGAAGAAAAATCACCAGAGGAATGGGGAAAAGCCATAATAGTACCAATACATAAAAAAGGGGATAAAACAAACTGCAATAATTATAGAGGAATAAGCTTACTCAGTATACCAGGAAAATATATACAAATGTGCTACAACAAAGACTCAAACACTACTCAGAAGTCTCATACACACACACACACATATATATATATATATATATATATATATATATATATATATATATTAAAGCAGCATAATTATATAATATTAGTATGATATATACCTGGCAGCATGTATATGGCAGCATATATATAGCATGTACTTATGCTATATGAAATGTATAGAAATGCTTATCATGTATAGTCTCATATACATATATATATATATATATATATATATTAAAGCAGCATAATTATATAATATTAGTATGATATATACCTGGCAGCATGTATATGACAGCATATATATAGCATGTATTTATGCTATATGAAATGTATAGAAATGCTTATCATATATATATATATATATATATATATATATATATATATATATATATATATATATATATATATATATATATATATATATATCGTTGCCTTCGTTGCTCCGTTCAAAGCAAAACTTCTGAAAGTGGATGGATAGGGCTTCAAAAATGGAGATAATATATGTGTATGTATATAAATATATATATATATATATATATATATATATATATATATATATATATATATATTCTGCTCTAAGTTTTCAAAGTTTCAAAGTTGTTACCACTGCACTCTTCTATCTATAGCTTTATATGCATATATACTTATATGTGTCTATGTAATGGACGCATATATATAATATAAAATGGACGGAAAGGGCTTACAAAATGGATATAATACATACATAGAACTTGTCATTGATCATGGAATAATGTGCAAGGCGAGCTGGTCCGAGTTTGCAAGAGAGTCCGTGAAATAATTTTTCCTGAACCAGCTCGAGATGTAAGCGCCCAGACGGAGACCCACAACGAGTTTTGCCAGAAATTGTATCAAATCCCGCAACAATTGGTCGCCCAGAGGTTGTTAGTACAAACATTTGTAGATACTATATATAAGTAAGTAAGTATACTGTATATCTAATTAATTAATTAATTTAGTATTAAAGGTAATTGAACTAATCATGACAATCCCAACCATAGGAACTGAACCATTGGTCGACAAAGTAGCCCAAAAGCCGCCCTATCATCAAAATACTGGGACTTGTTTATCGGTAAGGCATTTTTCCATAAAAGAAACTGTTCGCGTCAAACCGCCTCCATCTAGGCCTAAATTAGCTATAGCGCCGTGATCGATTACATTACGAAAGACAACTCTTTCCAATTATAATCATTTATTAAGACATATAAAACGTGACGTCATGAGCACAATAAGTCCTTTAAACAAGACTTTTTATACTCAATTGACATTTCACTTTACAAGGTTCATTTTCCCCTGTCAATTAAATCAAAAAAGCACTAAGCAGCTTCTGTTAACCTATACACAAAAAAACAATAAATCAAAGCAATCTAAATATCTGCCTTACTTAACAAAACCAATAAGTATTCTGACAGTAAAACACAGAAATACACCCAACCGTAGCAACTTTATTCAAGACATCAAAACATGAGCTCTTACTGGCATTGGAAAAGATATCTAAACAGTATATTTATTCATTGTCAAAACAAATAATACTACGAAATAAATCAAATCTAATGATTAATGTATTGTCCATAGTATTCATCAGATCTCGGATAAACAACTGTACGTACTAATGCTTTTTATGCTTGAACAATAACACACAACAAATATACTGGTTCTCTCCAAATATTATTTAATATTTGCCGCTAATCTAGAAAACACACCCAATAAAATCTGAAAAATCATAACACACAACAAATTTACTATTTTCTCATCTCCATTCCTTAATGATCAAACCCAAACAGAAACATGAGACATCTCTCAAAAACAACTATTGCACAATGCACATAAGGATCTTTTTATAATCAATGAAAATATAATTCCATAACTAATGTTCCTTGTCCTCACTCTAAATCAAATCAATTTCTTTGTTTACCAATAAACAAAAGAAACAGCAAAACAATGTCATTGCCTACTAACACACAGCAGCACAAACTAATCTCCGCACTAACACAAAACATTAACCAATTTCAATAAGCAGCCAATCAATGTCACTGCAGATCAACACACACAAAAATAATTATTCACACTAACCCAAAACACTACTTAGAACGATCCACAAAATCATCATGCAATTTTTAATCCAAAAGTGCAATCCATAAATCCAAATAACAAATAGAACATAAAACTTCCTTATCAAATACAATTCTACAAAATCTTTCACCCTTTTACACATAGAATCCAAGGTCATATATATTTGATTCAAATGACCTTCAATGCATAACAACCACCTTGTTACCTTACCGAAACAAATCACCTTTGACTTGACACTGGTTAGCAACAGCAAATTACCGATCATGTAATCTACAAACAACTCATCACGATAATAAACTACTAAGAAAGACTAAAACGCTGTGGATTGACAACTTTGGAAAAAGAACAAGAGGGGATCTAATTGAGACTACAAAACACTAACAAACAAAGTGGATGTACCAAGAGAAGGTTATTTACAACTAAACAATATGATGGTACCCGAGAATGCAGCATGAAACTGTTTAAGAAGCGGATTGGGAGATACAAAAAGAATTTGCTTAGTGCGAGTGTTGGACAGATGTAATGAGTTGGATGAGAAGGTAGTAATGGTATCTAGTGTGGATGATTTCAAAATAAACCTTGGTACTATAGTATACTAGATTGGATGGGCTAAATATAGTGGTTCCAAAACAGGGCAGTGGCGGATCCAGGATTTTGGACCAGGGGTCAAATTTTGAGAAATTCAGGCCAAAATTTCCTGACGACCTTTTTTTTTTTTTGCTCTCCGCACAAAATTTCGAAGTTGCAACTCTAAAAACGAACGTAGTGACGACCTTTTTTGCTTTTTCACTGGCGTCGCTGCACATTGCCCTGTTTATTTACCAAAACAATATTACATTATTATTTCTGAAAACAGGCCACTTTCCTTCAAAAATCACGTCAGGGGGGTCAGCTGCCCCTCCTGACCCCCCGCTAGATCCGCTACTGAAACAGGGGATACCCTTCTGAACCACTGTAAACATTGTTGTTATTTATTATTATTGGGCCGAAACTATAACCACTAACTGTCAGATTAACTATTGCATCGAGAACTCGTCAAGGCGAATTTGTTTCCTTTTTGCAAAGGCTTTTTGCTCGTTAAGAACTTTGGTTCGTATGACTGTCCAGTCATGTACGAAAGCTGCGTGCCGCTCCTTGAAACGCAGAATATCTTTCTTACAAGGTAGACCAGCGTTTTCCGATATGTGTCGATGAAAATATTGACAAACGGTCCGTGTATGCTCTTGATTCCAGCGAGTGAATTTCCTCTTTTTGCCGGAGGTGAATTCTGTGATCCAGAGCTAAAAGATAAATATCTAAAAATTAAGCTAAAAGGTATACATTACGTAGGCCTAAGTGTAGCCGTTAATATTTATTAAATAATAATAATTAAGACTTTTTTCCCCTTACCTCTCCTTTTACTGGAGCATTCATGAGCATTTATAATTAATCAATCCCACGAATCTGTAAGGCTTTCGCAACTAATAGACTAGTACATATAGTGACAATAATGACTCTGATGGCCTATCTGAGTTTCTGTTTTTCAATGCATATTTGTTTTGAAATGTTAAGTACACAGTCACATTACGATCTTGACATCTGGATATTTTATAATCGTAAAGTGCAGATGAAACAGTTTTTCTTACCCGATAGAAATGATTTGGCTCCATGTCTGTTCAGAAAATCTTCAGATGTGTCAACGTCACGTGTAGATAGCTTTTCTTCAAAATTTCGGCTTAGACAGCAATGCTTGCGCAACGAATACGATGACCGTCTGTGACTGTGCGCGCGTTGGTCGGACTATATATATACACACCGTTCCAAATAGACCGGCTGTCTCCCAGTTTGACATAATTATACAAGACTTTCGTTAGACTTTTGTTCCAAAGGTACAATAGTATCATACTAGATTACTAGTAGTAAAGAATCTATTGAGGACCGCCTGTCACTACCGTTAAAAATTCCTCTGGCAGAATGTCTGATGAAGCCTTATCTCTCCGTATCGTGCCTTACCTCCCCGTATCGGGCGGATTGAGTATAGGCTATAACTAAATCTGCCTGTCTGCGTTAAACCATTGCTGGAGCGATTTTGGGAAATCTTCCGCTCTCGGGGTCTTATCAAGGCATCTGGCTGATTTTCTGTGAATGCGTTATCTGTTCGTATCGATTAATGAATTTTCCTGTCACAGTGAGGGGGAGAGTGACTTCATGAACTTGACTTGTAGTGCGAATTGGCCGAGTGTTTATCTTAATATCAATTCCTTATCGATTATGTAACTGTAGATTAGGCTATGTTAGCAGGTCGATTCGCAATTTCCTATTTTGACGTTGAATCAAGTTCAATCAACGATACTCCGCTGACCGCTATGCATGGTCTAAACTGAAGTGTTGAGGGTTGATCGCCAGCTGGATCTTTGCTTATCTTAAGCGACCACCCATTGACATTGATTCTTTTAAACTGGGAAGGGGTTTAGGCTAAGGTGTCTGTCCAAAACAGGGGTGGGGTGTAGGAAAATCCCTGGCAGATATAATACGACAAGCGATCGAAGAATCATCTGCCCACGACACAAGCGACCGTTATCGGATCGAACGCCAGTATGCACAGGCGATGGATACAATTGAATTCAACCTACACTGTCAGATAAGCGGGTAACCCATGAACTAGCACAAGGGCGCGGCGCGGGAGAGAGACAGAAAGAGAGAGACAGACAGAGAAAGATAAAAACAGATAAAGACAGAGACAGAGAGAATAAAACTGACAAAAATACAGATTTAGTGACGGATAGAGAGAGAGTGAATAATTATTATTATTATGCGTTTCAAATTACTGTTTAGATACCAATAGGCATCATGTTACAGGTTGAAATGTTGCATGCATTCCTCCGAGGGGCGGAACTATTGGAGACATTAGCAATCTAATTTTTTTACTTTAACACGGGCCGCACTGGCGGCACTTTCATATTCCGCACCTCGTTGGAACTTGACCTGCCTACGCCACTGCACTAAACTACCTTCTTAACTGCCTACCTATATGTTCCTGATGCAGTTTGTTACAGGCAACGTGAGGCAGATTTGCAACACAATGAACGCTATATATCATGTAGGCCTACAAGGTTTTAGCGAAGTTAATGGACAGACAATTTTTAATTTTTAATCTCGGTATTTACGCCAAAACAGTTGCAACTAATTGTGATAGTCGCTATTGCCTAGAAATTTCGTTAAGGCGAATTTTTTGGCCTTTCTGCGAATGCTTTCTGCTCAGTAAGAACTTTCGTTCTGATTACTGCCCATTAATGTGCGATATCGGGATGACGTTGTTGGAATCGCAAATTATCTTTCTTGCATGGTAGACCAGACATGGACTTGGGTTCATTTTTAAAACCCAACCCAAAAACATCAACCAAACCCAACCCACGTAAAATTGAAAATATCTGACGCAATCCAACCCATCACTTTTCAAACCCAACCCAACCCACGGAAACTGGGCTTACATGACAACGCAAGCCAACCCATCACTAGTCAAATTCAACCAAACCCATGCATTAAAATTAGTTAAAAACGTATTTGATCGTAAGCAGTAAGTGAAGAAACGTTCAACAGACTAAAAGTCTCGCTCAGACTGAGCTGAGCTGGCTGAAATACAAGCAGGGTTGTTTGAGTAACACAATGTCAAGGGCCGTCCATAAATGACGTCCATAAATTATATAGTCGGGATACTTTCGTTATGATACTTTCGATAGATATCATACCGTTTAGTATGTTCTTAACCCATTTGATAACCCTAGAGGCGGGTGCACTAACCCTAACCGACACAGGATAAAAATTGATAGATATCCAAACTGTAGTCGGGTTAGTTTAGATAGATATAATACAGTTTCGTTAATTCTACTAACCCTTTGCTTTGGGAGGGCTTATGTCCGGGGGCTAATGTCCGGGGGCTTTTGTCCGGGGGCTTATGTCCAGGGGCTTATGTCCGTACCCCAGTCGGAATACTTTCGTTATGATACTTTAGATAGATATAATACCGTTTAGTATGTTCTTAACCCATTTGATAACCCTAAAGGCGGGTGCACTAACCCTAACCGACACAGGATAAATTTATTATTATTATTGATAGATATCCAAAATGATATAGTCGGGATAGTTTAGATAGATATCATACAGTTTCGTTAATTCTACTAACCCTTTGCTTTGGGAGGGCTTATGTCTGGGGGCTAATGTCCGGGGAATAATGTCCGGGGGACTTATGTCCAGGGGGGCTTATGTCCGTACACCATTTAAAACATTTCTTCTAAGATTTGTAAACTTTATAAGATTTTAAACGTTGCTAAGTTGTTTTAAACAATATACGATTTTAAAATTTCAAAGATTGTGTAATTTTAACATGGAACATAGGGGGGTCAGCGCTTTGTGACGTCTTTTTGAGGGAGGTCTGGCTTTTTGTGACGAAGTGTGACGAGGGGAGGGGGTCAAAAATGGTCCAAAATCGCGTGACGTCAGTTATGGACGGCCCCAAGTTCATGTTGGGTTGCTTGTTACAACCCAACCAAACCCACCAATACATTAACCCAACCCAATCCAACCCACCAAAAATTAAAAACTGTGACCCAACTCAACCAAACCCGACCCAACCCATGGGTGGACCCAGCCCATGTCCATCGTTATCGTAATCGTTCTTGACATTTTCTATAGCGCCGCATCATGGCCAAGGCCAAAGTCAAAGGTGCTGCCAACAACGTTGACAAGTCAATGCAGAACGTAAGATGTTAGTCTACGAAAAATCCGCTCCGATGGTCGTGGTGTCTGGAAAAAGTTCGTTGCATGTCTGTGGTAGACCAGCATTATCCGAAATGTGCTGGTTGAAATATTTGCAAAACGGTGCGCGTATCATAATATGCAATAAACAAACCAAGCCATGAAAAATTTATTAAAATAATCAATCGATTAATCGTTCAAACGATCTATGTATGTGCATCGATCGATCTTTCAATAAAGAAAGACGAGAGGTTTTTCCATAGCGCCTATGGAAAAAGATTCGAAGCGCTCTACAAATGGGATTATTTTTTGAGACTTTGGTTATTTTTTGCATAATTGCAAAACTATATGAAGGAAAAAACTATATGAAGGAAAAGTTTCGCAAACGAGGGTTTTTAATTTTCTCTGAATTATTTCAAAAGTCAAAGTATGAAGGTTGTGTGTTTGCAGATTGCTGTATTGTACGTATTCTATGGATGAACCCCAATTGGATAGACCCGAAGTGACATTAACATATTTCAGGGTCAAAGAGCTGCTATGCATCGCCTTTTCCTACCAACCGGCTTAGGTACAAGTGCACCAAGACGGTCATTGTTGTCAGCCCAATGTCCAACCGGCGGCTCAAGGCCCCTCAGGGTCCATCTGCCCGTCAAGAGATTACGCTGTGCATGGGTAACTGGGTCAACTGAACTTGAGTTTCGAAAGCATACAGGTGTAAG